>APFE031326063.1:63482-80722 GCA_000404065.3 Pinus taeda | reverse complement strand
TCCTTCAGAAATATTGGTGCTCCTTATATGGCTACATTATCCCTTCCTGGACTTACCATTGGCTTGCTAGTATGGCTGTTTTCAACCTCTTTGGTTCAAAATGGGGGTACACCTTCAACTGAACAAAATCAATCTCTAGTTGATCCTGAAGTTGACCCTTCACTTTCTTCCTCGTTTGTTTCTCCCTCCCCTTCTTCCTCTTCGCTAGGTGAAAGTAGTGATACTAGTAACCAGGTGGTTGAGAAGAAGAAGAAAGGGAAGGAGAAGAAGAAGAAGCCAATTCAGCAAAGGGGCAACCAAGCAGTCATTGCTATGAATGCATCATCTGATGAAAATCAACCTATTAAACTTCCCAAAGCCAAATATCCATGCATAATCTACACGGGAGACCATTATCATCGAAATTGTCCTTACCTTCCTCAGATCTTGGAAGAATGGTATTCTCATTCACACCACCCCGTGTCATCAACCTCTGGAAATCATGTTGGTAACACACCTTCAACTAGTGATAGAAAAGTTCATGGACAAAAGGGAAAGGTCAAAATTCCATGTAGGTAATGTGAAGGTAATCATTCCCTTCACCTTTGTCCTTTTTTAGGTGAAGCCAAAAGAGTGTTAGATAACTGTCTTGCTTCACCGCCATGACTCCAATATGGTTACAAGAAACTCTCCCCAAGTCCTTCACTAGTTGAAAAACCGACTGAATTAAATCAATTTTCGGTTGAAACCATTCTCTCTGAAAGTGAATCTTATGAGTCTATACCCGACCAAAATCAACAGGTCGAAGTAACGATTGACCCAATTTCACCTTCAGCTAATTGTACCTTTCCCGAAGAGAGTGAAAATGATACCGTTCAAGTTCTTTTTGTTACTTCAGATTATAATGAACTTGGGGGAAATCTACCTGTTAATCCAAGACAGGAAGAAAACCCTCCAATTCTCATAACTCAAGGGGTTAATTCTCACGTTTCTTTGGTGCCCCCTCCAAGTAGTCTAGTCACTTCCTTTGATTTGAACCGACTAGCAAGATTCTGCCTTCCTTCTTATGTACCTTTTCAGATCATAATACAAGTTTGTAAAATGATCATGTCTGGCCCTATTATAGATGAAGGTGCATAAGTGAGTATCCTTTACTCAACTTCTTGGAAAGTGCTTGGTTCACCACCACTTATGCCTGATACACAAAATCTGTTAGGCTTTAACAAAGGAACCAGTCGACCGTTAGGGATCCTTCCTATGTTACCTATTACTTTGGGAAGGAAAACCATTCATCTGAATGTGATGGTAGTCCCAGGGCCGTTAGATTACAATTTACTTATTGGGTGTGACTATGTTTATAGCATGGAAGCTATTGTTTCAACACTCTTCCGAGTGATGCATTTCCCGCATGAAGGCAAGATTGTCACCATTGACCAGCTTTCATTTCCCAGTCCAAACATAGCTCCAAGTCAATAATCATCCCTAAACAGTCCATTTGCATCAACAGTATCAATTGAACCTTCATTCCATCCACCTAATAGCCATGAGTAGTCTGGTGAATGTGATGAAGCTTGGGAGGCATGTAACTAGTTGTGAAGATAAGTTTCCTTGTAGGTTATATGATTGTTCTATCACACCATTCACCTTTGTCTATTCTGGATGAAGCCAAAGAGGTGTTGGATAACCATCCTACTTCACCTTTGTCTATTATGGACGAAGCCAAAGAAGTGTTGGATAACTGTCCTATCTCACCGTAGTGACTTCCATCTGGTTACAAGAGACTTTCCCTTTCATCATGTTGGGGGCATGCAAACCTATTTTCAAGCATAGTTTCTTCAATCTGAGCTTGTGTAAAAACGAAATTGAGGTCAAGCATAGTTTCTTCGTTTTGAGCTTGTGTAAAAATGAAACTGAATCCAAGCATAGTTCCCCATGGTTCAAGCTTGTCAAAAATGAACCCATTTACAAGTAATTAACCTTTGTGATTGCCATTCTATCAGCCTCTTGAACCTTGTTCGTGTACATCCCATGACCACCATCCCTTTGGCCAATCATACGCTTCCACTTGGTTGTTTTACCCCTTTTTGAGGAACAGTCGCGATGAGTGGTCTTATTAGCTAGCCTCTTCATAGAAACAATCATGTTTTGAGAAGTTCCAAAATCATCGGAACCAGTTGATACCCTAGACACCACTCATTCCTCAAAATTGAGTCCTCCTTAAACCCTTTTTAGACTCATTAAATATGAAAAGATTGTCGAGCGCTTGGCCTCTTCAGCTCGTTAAAGTGATTGGAAATGTCATCCCTCCTGTATTATTTTATCGTTTTTTTGACCTGAGGGATTATTTTACGAAAAAGAACCAGTGGAGTTTTCTATTCGTCCCTTTCCAAACTCTCTAAACATGAAAAGGACCGAGTTATCCTTGTCGTTAAACTTGTTAAAAAAATAGTGACAAACTTGTACATCTAGACGAGACCAAGTTTCACCGTCGCTAGTCTTGTTAAAACATTAAATAGCGACAGGTTTGCCCAAATGGCGAATTATAGAACAAGCATATGTTATTCTCCTCAAGCTTGACAAAAATAAAGAGGTACTGGTCAGCAATGACTGGGGAAAAAGGGGAAGCAAACTTGAAGAATTTATGGTTATTCCATTCACCAGTGATCTCACCATTGGTCTTTCATACCATCCATATTTTGGGGTTTAACGCTACCAATTCATCTCAGTGTTGCTGACATGTTCAAGAGAAGTCATTTAGTTGAGAAACCACCATCTAGTTGATGTCTCATCCACTACAATACCTCCAACCTTCATTTTTTTCATGACCACCATTCCTGAACCTTGTGTCGTCAGCTCATTTTCACCTCCAGAAATCATTTGCTTTGTTTCATGTTGTAGATGTGGGATACATCAAGGCCCTCCTATGACGAGTCACTTCTTGTCAAAATCAGCTCCATCCAAGAAGTTGACTTAGAAACAACCCTTTCAGTACTTTGAAGCTTACATACATCAATGGCAAGTTTCTCGCTTCCAGTTACAGGTTGACATCAATGGCCTTCGACCGAAAGATTTTTCATGGTGTTCGATGTCGGATCACATATTCACACCACGTGAGTTGTATTGTAGTACCTTGAGGGTCATTATAATTATCGGTGATTCCTCTCATGTTTGTTAACAACTTACATCATTGGCTAGTAATCATACGATGTCTTTCCATGTTCAACTTCAGAACATCTCTTCACATGGATTGACTTGTACATCGAGTGAAGATTGAACGAGCTTGAACTCCCCGAATCTAGTTTCATCCATCCGGGCTACGATATATTTAGGGACATAAAAACATCAAATGTACAAAGGCTCTACATAGATGGTCATCCTAACCATGGATGATGACTCTATATCTGAAGAATCACCAGTTTGTATTTGCATACAACTATCTCATCTATGTACATGAACTGAATTTATAAAGCTGAGCATGGGAATGCCTCCCTCAGCTAGATCATGAAAATTATATTATGATGATGTATTGTATTGTAACTTATGCAGGTCACCTTCCAGTTCGAAACTTCGGATCCTCATGATAAAGCATTTCACCTGACATCAATATTTACAACTTCATGCTTTAGGGGGAAACTGTTATAGACATATTTGGGCACATCAACCCCAAAGTTATATGTCAATAAACTAGGGCTCATCAACCCCTAAAAGATTTGTTTCATACCCTAAAGGAACATAGTCATCTGAATACATCATTCCCCCAAAGTTCCATCTGAGAAACCATCCAGAAATGGCCTAAATTAAACCATGCTGACTGCTCCACTGGCAAAGTACGATGGATACTAAGTGGTACACTGCCAGGGTGCGATGCATACTGATTAGGCCTTCTATAGGGTGCGATGGTCGAGGATGGACAAATGTCCGAGACAGTTTGCTAGGCGGTTACTCATGGAATATTCTAGAAACTTCTCCTGTGCCACTTGCCTCTCTAAATTCGCCCAAGGATGAATAAGGGATCTAAAAAATCTCCAAATGGAACCAATTGTAACAAGTGGAATGACACTAATCAAACCCCATGGATGACTCACACCCTTGCACACATCTATAAATGGATCTCCAATTCAAGAGATCTAGAGGCTGGAATATTTTGAATTGCAAGGAAGTGATGATAGTTTGTAATTGAGGAAGGAGTATTGTATTGTTGTTGTGATATTCATGAGTTGAAGAGGGATTGAAGCTGGGAGGATGATGCTAGATCAGACAATTGGGTTGTAATTCTCCCTTCTATTAATAAAGTTCTTCAAGTTTTCTTCCATATGATTGTGCAATTGTTAATGTTATCATTTGTGAATGCTATTATTTGTTCATTATATATCTGATTCTGTAATGTTTATGCTGTAATAGATCATGATGCTTTGACGGTTCTTTATTTTTGTACTTTTGCAGCTACTCTCCAACTGTGTTAAGTACGGGGAGGAGTTGTAGGATCTGTCAAAGGGGAGAGAAAGCAAGCAAGGGAGTAAGCGGAAGTTCCAGGTTGGTTCCATTATCTTTCTCTTATCTGTTACACATAGAAGAAATCATTGAATTTCTTTAAACTGTTGTTTCTAGGGTAGCTGCCAAACCTAGAGGGCTAGCATTCTTTAGGAATACTAGTTTTCCTAGAAACAATAGGCTTGGACATTACCCTAGTGGAGTCACTTCAGGAACACAAGCATTTCTTCATGCTAATGAGCCTAGACAGTACCCCAATGAAGTCGCTAGCCTCACCTCCCTGCGCAGGAAGCCTTTTTCTTCTTTCACATTTTATTTTTATTTTCATAGAGTTGTGCTTAGCACTTATTAATTTTAAATGAAGTGGAAGATGGATCCTAACTTATTGAGAGCATAAGATGTTTCTCCTTCAGAGACAGGTTTATAAACCTCTATCAGTTAGTCCGCTAAAGATTTTTCCCTCATATTTCTTTGTTCAAATAGATAGGAGAGAAAACACTCTTAACAAACAAAACTGAGTGTGAGAATGAGATTCCCCAATAGATACATGCATCATGGTTATGCTTCTGATTTCTCATCTGAAGGATCATATTTTCCATCCAAAACTCATTGGCTTTAAAGATGTAAACCAAATCAAAGAAAAGGCTAGCGAATAAGCCAAGGGTTACATGTTACTACAACTTTCCTTTCACAAAATATTAGCCACATCGTCTTGAGGCCCAAAACCAGCTTTATGCAAGGACTACTAGAGCTTAAAAACAAAGGGTGAATAATAAAAACACAAAACAAAGTACAATGCATCTAACTAAGAGAAACCTATCATATCCTATCCTAAGCTAAAAATTATAGGGTCGAGTTAAGTGAAATGGAACTTCCAATGCATCCATAGAAGTTTCTCCCAAATTTTGAGTTGAAAGATGTGAGTGTGTAGAATAAAAGTGAGATATAGTACAGTAAAATAGATAAACAATGCAAACATATGCACTGACAAGTAAAAACAAAAAGTGCAAGCACAACAATATGACACACTTAAATTTTCTACCAAACAAAAATCCACAACAACAACATTCAGCTAGTTTAGAACCATATGAGACTATATTGAATGCGTGAAGGGATAGGCCATGAGACATGGGTCCTAATTGATAAGACGCTTTAAGCGAATTTGTAATAGGATCATGGAAATTGTTATCCCCTACAATGTCCTAGGCTAAGGAGGAGATCGAAAGAGGTAACCTCGAACCACTTGCAGTTCAGCAGCTAGCCCTACTAAACTAGAGAGGGATATATCTAAGGCTCTCAGTCAATGACTGGAAAAGAAATGGATTTTGGACTAGATGTATAGTTTTTGTTTGAGTGTTTGGAAATTAGGGTTTTTAAGTTGTTGGACAAGGAATGAGAGCAAGCAATTAGGTCAAGGTATCAAAGTTTGCAGTAGCAGGCATAAAGAGGAGAAAGATAACAATGTTTTGTGGTGAACATAAGATTTGGTCAATGTAGTATAGGTCTGAAATCTTAAGAAATCATAATGATCATGTATTAGCATGAATTCATTAATCTAGAAGAAGAGATACATAAACATGATTTTCCACATAAACAAAGCTTTGAATCTAAAGAATTATTCCTATATGACTGTAAGGAAAACCACATGAAGAAAGAAAAGCATGTTAAGAGAGATGAATTCATCAATAAGAAATTGATCATAAAGGAAAAAAACACCACAAACTCACTAAACAAGTATTCCTGATAAATAGCTACAACTGCTCCTGGACTAATTGTATGAAAGCATAAGGTACAAGTCTTTACTCTGAAGTCCAACCTTTCTCTTTGAATAAGAAATGATACATATAGACTCAATCAAATAGCTTCCCCACCTTCAAGAGTCGAATCCCTAAGTGTTGGAACTATTTCCAAGATTCTCTCAACCAACAAGTGAGAGTGAGAAGGTCAAAAACAAACTCTTCTCTTAGACTTTGATTTGAGTTTTGCTTCCTTTATGAAGACTAATTAAGCATAAAAACAACCTATCATGCATATTTATTTATGATTACATCATATAAACTTCTAACTACTGAAGTTACATCATGATTTTAACTTTGACCATGTCACACCAAAAACCTGAGAAATTACACAGTGAAATTTTTAAATAAAAACTCAGAAATTTGCAGAAGCGTGGCACCAACTTTGAGGCCACTTTTAGGTGCCTTTCTGAAGTCAAAATTGAAATCTGGAAGAATTGTAAACTAGCCTTTCCGGTATTGTTTCTAGAACATCTTTAATTTTGGAAAATGACCCATGGGAAGGCCTTAAAAAACTGATTCTCCCAAGGTGTCTCCAAAAGCACAACGCCTGTCAAAAAGCGACAGAATGTTGATTTTTGACCCCTTTTTCTCATTTTTCTCAAAATTTGAGCCTTGTCTGAGAAATATTATGAAATGGGTTTTGAGAGGAGGCCACCATATTTCCAAAAATGTAAGCCACTTGTCATTTGGAGCCCTGAGGAAAAATCGAAGCGCTAACTAGTCTAATTTTTGAATTTTACACCAAAATTTTCAAAAAACCAAAAATGCTCAGAAAACTCCCAAAATTGGTCATGATATGAAAAATGAGATGTTTCATTCTCTCATGGATGCATTAGCAAGCATATCCAAGTTATCCATCTTATTTTTGTCTTTTAGGGTTTTCTTTAGCTTGTTTTTCATTTGCTTGAGCTTGATGTTGTAAATCATGTTTCTGGTCTAGTAGCGGTGGGCCATGTGCCTCAATAGCTGATTTTCCTTGTTGGCCTTGTAAATATGCTGCTCTAGGTGGCCATTGACCTTACTTAGCCAATACTCTCTATCTTCATTGATCTCCAAGGCAATTTTGTCTTCAATGTCCAAGTTTTCATCTAGTTGGCCTTGTCAATAAGCTGCTTTAGGTGGCCATTGACCTTACTTAGCCAATACTCTCTATCTTCATTGAAATCCAAGGCATTTTTGTCTTCAATGTCCAATTTTTCATCTAGTTGGCCCTTTTAATAAGCTGCTCTAGGTGGCCATTGACCTTACTTAGCCAATACTCTCTATCTTCATTGATCTCCAATGCAATTTTGTCTTCAATGTCCAAGTTTTCATCTAGCAAGTTATGTTCTTTTTATTTCTTCAATGCCCTTTTGAGTCCCTTGGTCCTTGGATTCTTCTTTCTAACTTGTTTTTCCTGTTCATCATATTCACCAGGCTCCAACACTACATTACCTTTTCCTCCCTGTTACAACACCTTGGATTTCTCTTTCTCCATGATTAGTTGTTTGGCCTTAAACTGACGGTTTTCTTGCTCAAGGAAGGAAATGATGAATCTTTCCCTTGTCATATTGTCTATGAGCTCTTTGATTTGGGAATCCTTCTCTTTGATAATCTGTTGCAATTTTTAGGGTTCATATGTTGCCTCCAAATCAATTAATTCAAAATCATGTTCAATGAGCTCCTCATCTTGTACATGTGATCCCTATTTTGCTGATGTAAAGGCTTGGCCCTTTTCTCAACTTGAGAAGTAAACACAAGCCTTTTTCCTCTGTGATATATTCTGGTCACCTCAGGTTTAGGTGCCTTGGGAACCTCCACTAACTTTCTTGATGATCCTACCTCCACCTATTGTTTTGATGTGTTTTGGTGATGACTTGATTAAGTAGTTTCATGCCACTCAAAGTTGTTTCTATGAAGGTATGCCATGCCATGTTCCTTTCTGCCAACAGATGGAGGACTACAATCTTTATTAAGTTGTGATGGAAAAGGCTAGGGTGATGCTCTTTTCCTTTCATTTTTACCTTCCCAGGCATTTTGATAAGGCTTCTGCACAAATAATTACACATGTTGAGAGGTTTTAGAGCTGTGAAATGCATTAGCAGCCTGATGTGGTACCCATACAACCTGAAAAACCTTCCCTCACAGGTGAAAAAACTTCATTACAACCTTCATCAATGGCGCATACTTTTCCAACAGGTTCCTCAATGGGATGATGTGTGAATGAGCCTCTTTGTAGGGTGATTTTAAGAAAGGTCGGTATTGTTCAAGGTCTAAGCTCATGCCTTTGAACCAATACTCCCCATGATTAGGTATTCTTGTGGCAAGAGAGATGGCAGCTACTAAGAATGTAAATTCAATCCATGTTATGATAGCCTTTTCCCCTTTCAGGTTGGTGGCAATCCAATCAGTAAGCTACTCATGGAAACCTACTTCACCCACCCTTTGACAAAACCCTAGGCAGTTGTCATCTTCAAAGCATTGTTTAATGAATGGTGAGGAGTTGATTTCATTGCAGTTTGTAGGCTCATTCCTCAAGATCTCCCCTCCTTTATGATGTTTTTCTCTTTTCTGATGGTGAAGAATCTCCCTCCATTTTTATAAAAACCCTAGATAACAGGAAAATGGAAAAATAGTGAGGAATGAGTGAAATAATGAAATGATGGAATTAGGGAAGGGAGATGATGATAGGGGAATTTTAGGAGATGGATAGAGGTTGTAGAAAACTTAGGAATTTTGAAAGGAGTGAAATGAGAGAGAGAGATGAGTCAAAGAATTTAAAAAATAGTCCTGCTAGGAAAATTGTCCAAAATGATAGATATGAGCTAGGGTTTGTGAAAAGGTGAGGAAAATTGAAAGTAAATGAGTTGATTAGTGGATGAGATGGTGATATATATATATATATGTGTGTGTGTGTGTGTGTGTGTGTGTGTGTGTGTGTATATATGTATATATGTGTATATGTATATATGTGTGTGTGTGTGTGTGTGTGTGTATATATATATATAGTAATATATAATATATATTATATATATAATTATAATATATATATAGATATATATATATAATGTATATGAAAATATAGTACATAGTATATATAAACTATAATATGTATATATATATATATATATTATATGTATAATATATAGATACAATACATATATACATATACATATACATATACATATACATTATACATATACATCTAATATAATAATATATATAATATATATTATATATAATACAGACATATGAGATGGAAAAATTTTAAATTTTGAAATGTCATATCTAACAAAACCCATCATTTGCACTAGCTTTGAAGCATGGAATTTCAGATGAACAAAACTCACAATTTTCACTTGCTTCGCCAAAGGAAAAAAGTGAGTAAGATGATGGTACTTATTAAATAGCTTAGAAGAACAAAGGATTGGAATGAAAGCCTAAATTTAAAGTTTGGGTGAGTTTTGGCAATTTTTGGGTCACTCTGTCCAAAGCGCAACACCGTTGGCAGAAGCTTAGCACCAAAGCGCAGTTCAGAGAAGTGCAACACCACCTCCAGAAGCGCAGCGTAGTTCACATAAGCGTCGCACCAGGAGATTTTTGTCAATTTTAGCTAGAAAACCCATGTTTATTCACCAAAGGAGGATAGATCTCAATGAACAAAGGAGGTGAGGGTGCAAATCAAATATTTTTGGGACATTTTGGGCTTTTATAAGCATAGTATGATATTTTTTGAGTGAAAATGGGCTCCATATACCTTTTCAAAACATGACTTTCACCCTTTTAAACTTGGCCACTTTGGAGACTTGAAATCTGAATTTCTCTTACCATTTTGAACAGTGAAACTTCTTCCTTTGGGAACCTTGAGATTGTAACCATGAAGCACTTATGAAACCTCATAAAAAATTATTGAAAAGAGTTTCTTATCACAACTCATCCTATTTCGGATTTTATGCATGAAATGATGGACCTTGAAACCCTAATGACCTAATGAAGACATTAGTCTAACTAAAATGGTGATGATGATGAATGATATGATGAAGACATTCTCTTTATTATGATACACTCATTTGAGTGATGTAAGCAACCGACATGTGAGATTTTTTAAGAGAATAGAGACATTTCTAGACAAACTAACCAATGACCAAATTTTACTCTTAAAACCTAGTGACATGATAAAATTTGAACTTGAGGTCCCTAACAAACTTGGTAAAAGCATATTTGATCACTTGTGACAGGAATAAAATACTGACACTAACATTGGCTCCAGTTGGGGATGGCAGCTCCTTGGAGGTGTCAAGAAAACTGTAGACCAGGTAGCCTTATTCATTGGGCAATGGAGTCAAAATGCATAAAACTAAACTGAAACTGAAAATTGACTGACTATTTGACATGACATGATTGTAAAGGAAAAATAAAAGCTGCAGTTGATCAAAGAATCCTTATGGCCTTCTCCTCGGGCTTCAAACTCCTATAATAACCACTTGGACACTTGAACATAAAAGTAAACTCGTATATACAATGGTGGTGAGAATTTATAGAATTTTTTTTCAAGTATGGTAGAGCTTGAGAAGCCTACCATTGATCGCTCCTCCTGAATAATCTTCTCCATTCAATTCCTCCAATAGAAAAGCATTATTTCCTCTAAAAGCTGAAATTTTGTATGGTCCTTTCCATAAATTTCCAAACTTGCCATGTTTGCCTTTTTCTTCATTCCTCACATCCCAACGAAGAACCACATCTCCCAAATTAAAATTGTCTTCTTTTGTCTTGTGATCATAGATATTTTTTATTCTTTCCTGAAGTTTAGAAGTATTTTGAAAAACTTCCTCCCTAGTTTGTTGTAAATTGATCATCTAATTTATCCTTCGTTGGATATCATTTGTTTAGTTGTCCATTTCCTACAAAATTTTCATGATCGGGGCAGCAAGAGATGAAGGGAAAACAATATCAACCCCATACACCAACTGAAAATGAGACATGCCTATGGATTTCTTAGTACTAACTTTGTCCACCCATAAAGAATTAATGAGCTTTTTGTGCCAGTTCTTCTTATTGACTTCTAAAACTTTCTTGATGATGTTGATCAAAGATTTGTTGGATGATTCAGCTAGACCATTCCCTTATGGATGATAAGCAGTGGAATGCCCCAATACAATATGATACTTTTCACAAAACTCCACCATCTTCTTTGACTTGAAAGCGGTAACATTATCAGTGATTATCTTCTGTGGGCAACCAAATCTAGATAAGATATTAGATTCAATAAATTGAATGATAACAGAATCAACAGCTTGCCTCGTAGGGATTACCTCAGTCCGTTTTGTAAAATAATATGTGCTCGTTAGGATCCATTTGTGGTGTGCTGATGATGAAGGATGGATCTCGCCAATAAAATAAAGACCCCATTGCTGGAAAGGAGTTGTGATTGAAATGGGTTGTAAGGGCAATGGAAAAAGTTTTCTTTTTCCCTGGAAAATCTGACATTCATGATAGCTCATCACTGTTTTATATACATCAGAAAAAAGAGTATGCCAATAAAAACCAACTCTCATTTTTTTTTTTATTTTTTTTTTGTCTTCCAGAAAAGGTGGCCACCACAATCTCCTTTATGGAAATCTCTCATTACATCCTTTGCTTCATTTTCAACCAAACAGTTCAGCAACACACCACCAGGGTCCTTCCAAAACAAAACACCATCAAGAATGCAATATTTTGAAGCTTTCAACTTTAAAGATCTAGTTTTACCTTTGGGTACTTTTGGTGGAGGGTTTAAATGCTGCAATACATAAACAATGTCGGAGTACCAAGGAGATGAAGTGAACATGTCGGACACCTGTAACTGTGATTTTTCTTCTTCTTCTTTAGAAAGTGTAACAATCAAATTGATATCCAATGCATGCAAATTAGATTTAGCCATGAGCTTAGCCAAACCTTGTCCCTTGATGAGTTTTGTGGGTTTTATCTCCAAATCATACTCTAGCATTGTTGCGATTCATTTTCCCCGCCTACCTTTTGGATCTATCTACATAAGAATTTCTTTTACAGTTGTTGTTGGAACATAAGAAATGGTGTGAGGATTCAGAATATAAACTCGAAAATCTTTGAGAGCTTTCACCAATGCCAAAGCCTGCTTCTCAATTATGTTGTATTTCGGTGCTGCATCCCTTATTGTTCGACTGAAAAATGCTATAGGCTGTTCATTTTTCTGATCTTTCTTTTGCATTAGGACAGCTGCTAAAGTATTCTCAGAGGTGAATGAAAATATGATGAAATCTGAAGTATAATCTAGACTAATCAGTGTAGGAACAATGGATAATGCAAATTTCACTGCATGGAAAGATTTCTTAGCAACTAAAGACCATTTTACCTCGCTGTCCTTTTTCAGCATGTCTGTCATCTCTTTCAAATGTTCAACGAGGATGGGGATGAATCTTCTCAAAAAATTGAATTTCCCATTAAAAGACTGAATTTCTTTTTTTTTTCCTTGGGAAATCTAATTGTTGAATGGCTTGAACTCTTGCAGGGTCAATGTGAATGCCATCCTTGGAGATAATATGTCCTAGTAGCTTACCTTCTTCCATGGAAGATAAGATCTTCTTTGGATTAAGTGATATACCAAATTTTCTGCACTTCTGAAAGACAATTCTTAAATGATGTAAATGGTCATCATCAGATTTAGAAAAAACAGTGAGATAATCTAAATAAATAACCAGAAATACATTTGTTTCATTGGCGAAGGCTATGTCCATATCCCGTTGGAAAGTCACTCTTGCATTCTTTAATCCAAAAGGCATCTTTTTTTGTTATATTTGTGGATGATCAGCTTCAAAATATTGCATTCTTGATGGTGTCTTGTTTTGGAAGAGAATCAACTATAACATTATGAGTTTTAGGAATAAGAGACAAAGTATATTCTGAAAAAGTTTTAAGGATGTCAAGGATAGCATTGTGATAAGCTCTCATTCTTGGATGTTTGACCTGGTATTCCACTTTCACTTGTTTGATTACGAACTCGGAGTTGCCATAAACAGAAATTTTCTTTGCTCCCAACTTTTTCAGAATTTTGAGGCCGACAATCAATGCTTCATATTGCACCTCATTGTTTGAGAAATCAAAATCTAAGTTGTAAGAACTCATTCTTGTTTTAGAAATCAAAATCTAACTTGTAAGAACTCATTCTTACATTGCACGGAATTTTACATGAATGATGCAATGGACCATGAATCCACAAACCAATCCCAACTCATTCTTTTCCCAATGCACCATCAAACTCCATGGTCCAAAGACCATTTTCTTCATCAGGAAAAAAAAAATTATGAAGGTTGTACTATTTGATTATTCAAAGGATGACTTGTTGTCTCAATGATCCCTATTTTCTGCACTAACTCAGCAATCTTTCCAAGAGAATTTACTGGCTGAAAACACACTTCTTTCTTTTCTTTTCCTTCAACAATCAAAACTTTCTGCACATTGCTTATGACATCCGAAACTTCTGAAATTTCTACAAGCTAACTATCATCATCTACAAAATTCATATCACTATACAAAATGAATGAGTCTAGATCAGTATGTACAACATGTATGGGGTGATTTATCATATTTTCTTTGCTACTACTCATGAATTTCATTTTCTTCTCCCGATAAAGTTTTCTAAGCTGCCCAAATACTGGAATAGTAGCATATGAAAAATCAAGTTGTAAGTTCCTTTCAGCTTTGCCCCTGAAGATCGTAAAAGCAACATACCAAACCAAGGAGGGTTGATATCAGTGACGACTACATCCATCAACACATTCTTAGCTGGAATTTGGTCCAGAGACACTACTAAATCTTTGATAAGGCCAAGACATTTCACTCTTCCTGAATCAAATGAGTAGAGGTCATGATAAGGTCGGGTGATACTTAGTCCTAGTTTGTCCATAATGACTTTTGGCATAAAGTTGTGGGAGGCACCAGAGTCTAGCATGGTGTTATGGAGGATGAAATCATGGAGTTTAAGGCTAAGATAGAAAGGTGGGATTTCACTATATTTAGGACTTCCCTTTAGGGATGGACCAAACAAAATTACAGGCTCATCATCGGCAACATTTACTGTGTCTAACATTTGGTCTACCTTCAGCATTTTAGCAATCTAAAACTTATACTTATCATTCTTCACTAATTTAGTTAGAGGGATTGAAACTTTCAACTTAGAAATTTCATTCTCTAAACTAAATAGATTATATTGTTTTTCTACCTCTTTTGCAGTAGTGTCCTTCTTTTCAATCTGCCCTTTAGCTTGAGATTCCATCTTATGACTTTCACTTTGAACCTTTTTATCCTTCCTCACATTGCTAGTAGAGGCTTCATTGATTTTATCCCGGCTCAGTATGACAATCTCCTTTTCTTTATTTTGATTTTAAGGGATTGTTTCTTTGCTTTGTGTATCTTTTTGTGCATTCTGCCTCTTCATATTCAATGTGATGGGTTCCTTAAGTTGTATTGTTTCTACAAATTACTAAGAGCATTTTGGTATCCTCTTTGGTATTCTTCAATTTACACTGCCCATAGATCATCACTTGCAAGCACAAGATGTTGATTGCTTGGTATAGAAGACATTTCAAAAAACTGATATTCCTCAGTCATAAAGGTGGGCAAATCATCTTCCTCAAAGAAATGATTTCCTTCTACAATTTCCTCTTCATATTCTTCCTACCCTTGGGTGTTATTGTACCTCTGAGATAGTAGTTGGACAGCTACCAATGCCAGAGCATCTAAAATAATTGTTTGGGGTTTTTGGTTCTAGTTTTGGAAGACCAATGAATGAAGACAGATATAGAATTGAAATACTTAATCCTTTGGATAATATAAATATCTCAGCAAAGGGCTGCTATAAAGCTTTACACAGTCATATAGATCAAATAGTGGTGAGAAGAAGACAGAAAATAATATGATTATCACAGTTTCCAAATTGTAAAACAGAACAATCATAAGTATGAAAACCTTCTAAAATACATTCCAAAGATTCAAGGCAATATACTTAAGCTTACAAAAGATGTTGATGATTTATTGATTAGAGGGGATTAATTAAACAGGCAGTTCATTAATCCATTCTCTTAATAGATAATCACTTTGGGAGCTTATAGGAATAAATTGAGACACAATTATTCCTACCTAGATATCTCTATAAGTCATAAGCATATGAAGAAAAACATAATGATTGATAACTAGAAAAACTTACAGGATAACACAAACTGTGTAAAACCAAATACAAAATCCTCTGCTTTGTATTAAGGTTCCAGAAAGACTGAGTACATCAAGTGTCTATAAAAGCTTCCTTCAAAGGTGCAACCAGGTTCAAAGTAAAATGAACAGTCACAACTTAACAAATAATGAACAATGAACCATTAACAACTCGAGAAGAGAGTTATTTATACAATAATGAAATAAAGAAAATATCCTAAAATTGATTAAGATGTATTCTAGGAAAGGAAAGATCCTCATGCAAGAAGATAGGGGCAGCTATTGAACTGCTTCTTGCTGTCCCTTTTATTTAGGTTGTTTTGGCTTTGTTATTTGATATTTTTCCCTTTAAGCTGCTTGATTGTTTGTATCCTTTACGCTGGTTGATTCCTTCATTTGATCTTTCATCTGATACTCTTTAAACTCTATGAATATCCTTTGACCCTGCTGAGTAACCTTTACTGTGTTCCTTTTTACCTTTACTATGCATTCCAGGTTTTTACTGTGTTTTTCAACAACAAGATCTTTGTATTTGTCTTTAAACTGCATGTAGGTTTTTTCTTTGTAAGCCTAGAACATGAGTTTTTACCTGCAAAACACATAAATTGTTAAGAAAACATAGGTGACAGAGAAGGACATCAATGGATTTATTGAGCTTGAAAGGATATTGGAAGGAGTCCAGAGCATATCGGAAGGTAAAACAATGGTTTTATTGGTCACAGAGGCTTATGGAGGCTTCACTGTGTAAACAGGCAAAACAAAGCCAAAATGGTGATTTTTGTGTTTAAACAAAAAAATAGCTTTCTTTTTTAAATATGGCGCAAAGTGAACAGTGGTCATTTTGTTGTTATGCAGGAGGTGGTTTTGGTTTTCATCGCACCGCTTATGAGGCACGGGTGGTTTTGGGAGGGGTCACCCGATACAATCTGAACCAGACACGTAGTAAGCGGAGGTTAGTGGAATACCGCTTTTCGGGCGGGTAATGCTCAGACAAAGAGCCAACCCGAAATTGCTGAGGGTTGTTGGATTTGAATGCACGTGATCGGATGGTGGTGGAGCAAAAGAGTAGCACGGAGGGGCCCAACGATTAATTATTGTGGTATGGCTTTATTATGGGTTAAAAACTGAGATTAGTGGGGTTTTATGGTCAAATAGAGGTTTAGGTCGATTCTTTGTTTAAATCATAAAAACATTTTAACAAAGAAATCCTTCACAAAACACGGTATGAAAAACTTGTAATAGTATGAACTTGGGCAGATAAATGACGCCGGGTCCGAGTTCATCGCATATCACAATCACAGTTTAGTGAAGGAAGGCCCATCGCAAAGGAATGTGATAGGAGTCAGACGTGATGCGGAAAATAAATCATAGATAATAATGTGATCTGGTCTGGGTTCCTATCGTATATCATAGATCGCAACAGTGGAGGGTTATTGTTTCAGTCGAGACTTGAGATGAGGGGCGGATGAGAAATGGCAAAGGATTATGAAATATATTTGCATTGGGTCCGGGTCTATCGTGCATCGCATATCGCAATGCGAAGGAGAGTGCTTTCACGTTCAAAGGTTTGTGATCCGCCGATATGCGATATGTTATGGAATACATAGTTTTATAATAAAACTAGTGGTTTCGAGATATTTTAATAAAGGGAGTCAATATATATGGGAAATGAATTTTAGGGGTTTAATACGTTATGTTAGCGTTAATATGAAATATGAGCGGAAAGGGGAAATACACTAAGTATGATGTTTTTTAATAAGTTATTTGCTT
>APFE031326063.1:47714-58061 GCA_000404065.3 Pinus taeda | reverse complement strand
CCGAGGTAACCACAAACCAATCTTTTAGACTCAGGTTCTAGCCAACCTAAGTCCAGAGAGGGCTCTCTCTTTAAGATTTAACTTTGTTTAAATAAGATTTCAGGCTAGTTCTTAATGTTCAGGGTTGTTTTTTTTTTATTGGGTGGTGGAATTAAGAAGACAGATGGGCAGAGAAAATATTTAGGCCATTGGGCTATGGAGTCAATCAAGAAAGGCTTAACTGGATTTGATTTATCAATGAGGTAAGAGTTCACAGGGCAGGCTAACACAGCAAGAGCAAATCTGAAGGTTTCAATGAATGGAAAGTCCTAACCAAGGCCAAGGGCAATGAAGAATCCTTAACCGGGATTGGGATGAAGAAAGGAAGGATGGCCAGTGGCAAAGGGCGATGAAGAATCCTGTACTATGGGCCAAAGGGGGGATAAACTACGGAAGTAAGGGGGAAATCAAGAATCCCCAGACCAAGGCAGTTTAGTAGAAAACATAAATAAAGCAAACAATTAAACAGAGAGCACTTAAGCTAATTCTGATGATATCATTCCTTGTTTGCTTTTAAGATTTTATAAGAAACACATATGAATATTTCATGAAATAAAGAGAAAACTAGATTTAAACATGAGAAAATGATACTTATTTGTTCCAACTATGCACAAGAATCCAATGAAATGTCCTCAGCTTTATTTCATTTCCAAAAAAATCAGTCCAGTCTTGAGTACAAAGCTCCTTGGCTCAAAAATAATATGTCTACAGCGATGTATTTTAATCCACCCTAATTACTTCAACTTGTGAAGTATTTATACAAAATTTAATAAAGGGATAGCAAGATAGAGACAGATGGAAAACTATTTGCTTGCTATCCCTTTATTTGTGAATGTGCTGGCTGCTGGAATTCGGATTTGGCTCTTGCAGTTGCCTTGGTAGTCATGTGTTGGATTCACTCTTATCTTTAACCTACTGATACTCTTTACCTGTGCTATTTAATCCTGAATTACCTGTTTTCATTTGCTAGTTATCTTTACCCTCTATATTTACTATAGTAACTTATAGTAAATCTCTCAAACTAGTCCACCATTCACTATCTGGTAATTTTATTCTGATCATTTTCCTGTAGACTTCATCGGCTTCTGTATAGTTGGAAAAATTGGGTTTATTGGTGAACAAATGCTTGACTTCATGTTCTATGTACAACGGATTCTCCAGGGCATCATAAAGTACCTTTCCTGTAGGCAATGCTTTTACTCCTGAAGAACAAGCTTGGCTCTTGGACTGTTTATTCAATCTTTCAATGTAATCTTCCTGTCTCATTAATTTGTCATGTATGACCAGAGGACTAGGAAGTCCTTTTTCTCTCAAAATTCCATATTTTAACATGAAGCTGTCAATGTCTACTTGAATGCTCTGACACCTTTTCTCTAAATTAAGCATTAGGTTCCTTTTAGTAAGAACCTTCTTTATCTCAATAATAGTTGATGTTCTGTCCTGAATCTCTAATTCATCTAACTGGTACCTGTTTTTACTGTTCAAAAAATCTATCAATTGATTTGCTTCCTCAGGGTTTTCTCCCAGTTCTTCCTTTGTCTTTTGTATGGATTCCATGGCTATTTTGGCTAATTCGGTTTGCTAAAAAATAACCTGAATGGAAGGCCAAATATCATTGATGGAATAAATGATATTGGTCCATAGTATATCCTTGATGTGTCCCAATGGATTTTCTAGAGTCAAATCATTTTCAAGGATTCTTATTCTTTCTACCATCCTTTGGTTTTTCCAAGCCTCTTCTTTGTGTTGTATTTGTGCAAGTGAACAACTGGTTTCTAGGCTTGTGACTTGCTCTCTGATTTTCTTGAGTTCTGTGGCCTGGATGCTCATTTGTTCCATAGCTTAACCAATTCATCTGTCTTTTCTATTGTTATCTCTGTATTGGTCGATGTACTTATGGCTGAAGTAGTACCTGTTGCTGGAAATGTTGTTACTGTTGGAATCATTGGTGCCAAGGAAGCTGCCAGAGTGGAGGGTAATGTTGTGGAAACTGTTGGTATTATAGTCTGAGGAGCGGTGGCCAGCTCACTCTGTTTGGACTGTATCAAATTCTCCAATTCCTTCTCAGTTTCCTTCAATTGATCATTCAACTTAAGGACTAGGTCCATAAGTTCTTCCTCCTTCTGTTTTTCTAAAACTTCAGCAGTTTGAGGATGGTGAAGAGGAGGAATATTGAGTTGCATCTTTACTGTAGCTATGTCATCATTTTTCTTCTTTATTAATTGCTCCGCTGCTTTGACATCCTTGGGATCATGTCCTAGCCCTATGACCAAGTCTTCCAAAGTATTTATTCTGGTGTCTTTGGCCTGAGAAGAGGCCTTTTCCAATTTAAGTTGTGCAGATGTGTTATTCTGTGAGTTCTGTAGTTGATGAGTTGTGATTTCTTTGTTGGTCAAAGTGGAGTAGACCATTTCACCTGTTTGCTTATGTAGCTCTATTTGATCAATTGGGTGAATATCCTTTGCCAAAACTTCAAAATCAGTTTTCAAATAGCCAGCCACTGATCTTGGTTGTTGCACAGTTGGCTTAAGAAAGGTCATCTGCATCTTGCCTTCCTTTATGTCAAAGGCTGACATCAGCCTTGTTTGGCTTGTTGGAGCCAGTCTAAGATAATGAGCATAGGTTTGAGCCTTTAGTTTTTCATTCCTTGCCTTGATTTATTTGTACTTTTCTTTGATATTCGGGCTCTGACCAGAAGGATCCCTGAAGGAAGATGCCTATGTGCTCTGTTGTCTTTCTAATACCTAGAACTGTGAGGTAGATGGTGTACTGCACACTATCAGTTCTTTCTGCCACTGTGTTCTTGTTGTTTCCTGGTGTATTCCTGTTCAGAAAATAGGTTTAACCTTTGCCTCTTAGCATAGGTTTGACTAATAGTTATGGTGGAAGGAGTGGCCTCCTCTCTGTCTCTTTTTGGATTTTTCTCCTCATTTAGAGGAGTCTGCAAAATGGGGGGATTGCTCATATTTTGTTATGTTTGATTGAGCTCCTCTGAAATCTCATGTAGCTCTGAATCTTCTACATGCTCTGATGATCCTAGTTGGCCTGATGGCCCTGCTTGCTCTGAAGTCTATCCATTGTGTTCCTGTGACTGCCTTTGATATGGGGTTTCTCCAGGCACCTGTACAGATGAATCTTCATCGAGCCTCCTGTCTAAATCCATCAATACATTGTCAACGGCAACCTCTAAACTATCTTAATCTACTAATGCATTTTCCACCCATTCAAATTGATTGGCATACTGTTCAATTTCTAGGATCCTATGGTGAATGTAAGGAGATAGCTTATTTTTCTATCTCCTATTACAAATAAAGTTGTGGGGATCATAGGTCCACAAGAAACTCTGTTTTATTTTCAACCTTTGGAGGATTTCATCTGCCTCCTTTCCTGCTTCTCTACTGTTACAAATGAAAGGGCCAAGATGATCTTTTATTCTTAGTTGGGCCTTTTTCTTGGTTCTAACAAAATGAACCTCATCTGAATTGATTATTTGTCTGTAGTACTCGAGAGCAAATAATCTCATGGGGAGGTATCTTGGCATTTTGTAAGGTGGTAACTCACATCTATAGATTTTGATTTTAGTATGGTTTTGGTACAAGTACCAATCCCCTACTTTGTAATGCTTTGACAACTGCAGGACCCTTCTAATGTCTGCACTGATTCTAGGTGGAGGGATACCTAGCAGCATGGTTGCCACCAAATAACAAAGAGGTCTATGAAGTCTGTGTAGGAGTATTGAGAATCAAATTGATGAATTAGAGAAGTCTAGAAGATCATTGATCTGGGGTTTCCTTTAGTATCAAGTTTTTGGAGGGCAATTGGAAACCTATCATCTTGATAGTACAAGAATAAATGATATAAAACTGAAGAATATTTGAACACCCTTTCATTTTCCAACCTCATAAATTGATCATTCATTATGTCAGCAATAAACTTTGCATAGTCGAATTGATGGCTGGTGGTTGGCCAAGAGAATAGATTGACATGATGGATAATATGATCTCATCAACGAATTCACTAGTGGTGCAGCCTAGTATACTGGATATCATATCTATAATATCTCGACCAAGGTTGGAGAATATAGTCCATATATAAGGAGGAGGGTCCTTTGGGATATATTGTTCTTCTCTGATAAAAATCTGGAACAACTGGGCTAGCCTGACTGAAGTGAGTGTAGGGTATCTGTTCAGCATGTCCCCAATGAAAAGAGGGGTTAGGTTTTGGCTTCGCTGCAATTGAAGCATCTGGTTGATGGATTCAACAGTGACAGTAAATAGAACAGACTAGTCAGGAGTTCGTACTCCCATTTGGATAGGATCATAGTTCATGTGGCAGGAATGTACAATTTCTGGGAATACATGCACTCTGGGGAACTGGTACTTAGGCAAACCTGATTCCCAAAGTCCAATGGAGTCGGCTTGGTTCAGGTACTGGTCTCTATACTTGCAGAAGAGTTTTAGGAGGGATTTTGAGACTGGGGTGTCCTTTATTTGGAAATCTTTGTCTACGAGGGGAAGGTGGTCTAAATCCTGGTGAGGAGTAGTAATAGGCATAACATTTAGTTAAATTGGGGCTTCCATCCTTGGTTCTTGTGGATTCAAGGATGGGGCAAAGGGTTTCAGAATAATTGGGAATAATTGGTCTGTTTCATAGTGTTTCAGGACTACCAAGTGGCTTACTTAACTAAATTACTTAGTATTTAAAGAAATTTAGCTCAGGTTCGGCTAGAAATCAGAGTTCTTTAGTCGGAATGGGGTAAATATCTGGTATCGGCTATTTGAAAGGAGGCACATAGGTCTGCACAATGGTCTGGAGTTCAACGGTTGTGGAAGGTTGACGGTTGGTAGCAGGTTGACAACTTGAACGTACTGTGTGCTTACATGGATAACAAAAGGTTCTTTTCTTGGTAAAAAAACAAAAACAATGAGTTTTTTTGGTTTTATCTATAAAGTCAATGATTTTGGCGGGTATGATGGGAAAGCAACAGTTGGCGCCAACTGATGGATGTGACATCTTGTCATGTAGTGAAGGTGGTAAGTGGAGGTAGTAAGTGGAATCTATCGCATCGCTTTTGGGGACTTGGAGGTATTGGGAGAGGTTTGCCCAATGCCATTCACCAGGTGACACGTAGCAGAGGGGTGAATAGTAAAACCGCTCACATCGGGCGGGTAAAGCTCGGAATCAGAGGTTGCCCGATATGAATGATATATGTTAGACCTGAAGGGGTTAGATCATACTGTGATCGGGAGTGTGATTTGATCTGGGAGTTAATGGAGGGGCCTGACGGGATTTTAATTGTGAGTTAGGGCGGCTTAATGATGTCGGGGGCGATATGATTGGAGGAGGTTTATTAATTAATCATTGTTTGATTAATTAAACCCTTTTGGTTTGGAGGGGGGTTATGGTTCTTAATTAGTCATGGATCGACTAATTAATCCATTTATTTAATTACTATTATGGTTTATATTTCAAACCATGGGGTGGGATATTTAACATTTGGGATTTTAATTAAATATATGGGAAAGGGGTTTATTTTTCGGGAGTTAAATATAACAAAAGTTAAAGTTAATATGAAAATGGAAGCGGAAAAGCAAATTGTGCTAAGTATAATGTCTTGACACATTCGTTTATGCATTTATATTTACACATTATAACTTAGGCTTAACGCTCTTTTATGGGTTTTTTCTTATGGGAAAAGGGATTTTATGTAGGGTTGATTTAATTTTCCTAGGTAAATGATGATTTTACCATAGGGAAAGAGATCTTAGGTGCGATTAATGTCTTATGGAGGAAGTGGATGTTGGCAAGGGGGTTTGAGGACTTAAACATTACAAGTTATTGGGCCGAGGGTCCAGTCCCTCCAGAAGTCAGAGAAATGCTCTGAGCCCCTTTAACTTAAGGTTTTAGGTACTTTTGATTTTGTTTATGGGAAATTAGTGAAATTAGAGGTAAAATGAATGGGGAAATTAATCATTTGACTTTGTAAATGTTCCATTATCATCCACACTCTTAGCACCTTAGATGATGAAAGTAAATGATATGAATTTATCCAATCAATCACCATAATTCTGCAACCATCCAACTACTAACCCATCTACTCATCCTACCATTTTTTCTACTTTTTATTAGGTTGCACTTAAACTGGAAAACCCTTATTAAATTTTTCTTTTCTTTTACAATAGAAATCTATCTAAATCTATCATTATTACATGCAAGGGCTCAGATTAAACTGTTGAGCTCCTTTTTTATTTACTCTATCTATCTACTTATCTGCCAAGATTAAACAGTTTGGTCAGATTTTATTCTCTATCTCGAAGCATGAAATTGAAAACATGGAATAACCAAGATTAAACTGTTTGGTTACCATGGATTGTGTCATAAATAATAAGTTGCACACAATCATTATTGTACAAAATGTAAAATAGCAGTGTTATTTGGACTTGCACACTTTCATGGTCTTTTTTTCTTTGGGGTTCATTTTTCATCTTCTCTTTTTGACCTTTTTTCACTCTTTTTGTCCTTTGATTTTTCCTTTAGGACATACCCTCTTTATTTTTTAATTTTTTTGGTTTTTGCAAATATGGAAAACATTTGCAGAGAGCAAAGGTATGTACATATTACACGCTTGACCTCAGCCATTCAAAAATTATGACACCTATTGGTATAGGAACATAACAGTGGCTCCACTTGGGAATGGCATTTCCTGGTGAAATGTCAAGAACCAGTAGATCAATGGCCTTCTAAATTTCTGTGATTTTATTTTGTAACTTTCCTTTTTACTTTGTTGCTTTATTGATATTTATTGACAGCGAAACTTTAAAGCTTAGGGCCTTCTCTTCGAGCTTCAACTCCAAAGTTTACCATCCAATCCACACTGAACTTTATGAAGGATATAGTATGTACAAGTGATTAGTGGAATCAGTAACTGGTATGCATATAGTGTTTAAGCATTCGACCATTCACTGGTCCTCCTTCTACTTCTGTACCGTCCAGTTCTTTAAGGAAATAGGCATTATTACCTCTAAAAGCATAAATAACGTAAGGACCTTTCCATAGGAAGTCAAACTTCCCATGTTTCCCTTTATCTTCCCTTCTTGAGTCCCATTTCAGTACTTTGTCTCCTAGATAGAAGTCTTCTGCCTTGGTTCTTTTATCAAATGCTTTCTTAATTTTCTCCTACACCACTTGGGATCTGATGTACACTTGTTCTTTGGTTTGTTGCAAATGAATAGTCTGGTTGATCCTTCTTTAAATGTCATTGGGCTCGACTTGTGCTTCTTGCAGTAATTTCATCACTGGAGTTCCCAAAGAAGATGGGAAGATAGCCTCCATTCCATAGACTAGCTGATAGGGACTAGTGCCAATAGATTTCTTTGTGGTACATGTTTCTATTGTTCAAAAAAATCTATCGACTGATTTGCTTCCTCGGGCTTGTCTCACAGTTCTTCCTTTGTTTTTGTATGGCTTCCATGGCTATTTTGACTAATTCAGTTTGCTCAAAAATAACCTGAATGGAAGGCCAAATATCATTGATGGAATCAATGATATTGGTCCATAGTATATCCTTGATGTCTCCCAATGGATTTTCTAGAGTCAAATCATTTTCAAGGATTCTTATTCTTTCTACCATCCTTTGGTTTTTCCAAGCCTCTTCTTTGTGATGTATTTATGCAAGTGAACAACTGGTTTCTAGACTTGTGACTTGCTCTCTGACTTTCTTGAGTTCTGTGGCCTGGATGCTCATTTGTTCCATAGCTTAACCAATTCATCTTTCTTTTCTATTGTTATCTCTGTATTGGTCGATGTACTTATGGCTAAAGTAGTACCTGTTGCTGGAAATGTTGTTACTGTTGGAATCGTTGGTGCCAAGGAATGTTATGAAACCAGCTCAAGAAAAGATAGAAAAGATAGATCAACGCCTTAGAATTCAGCCTCTTCGAGGGGGCAACCTCCTTTACATTACATAAATGAACAATTCTTCGATGATACAAATGACAAAACCTCCTTTCTATATATAGGATTCTAAGGAGTCACAATATAACCCATCTGACCTAATAATAATAATATAAAGCCACAAAAATAACAATAGAGGGATTCTATGCGGCACAGTAATAACAATATGGGGGCAATAGGGGCACAACAATATTAATAGGGGGTACAACTACAATAGTAATGGGGTAACCACTAGTATTATAGGGACCCAACATGCCCCTCTCCTTCAAAAAAGTATCGTCCTCAACGCTTGAGTAGTTCTGGATACTTCTGTATAAAATTCGCATCCTCCCATGTGGAATCTTCAGCGGATAAGTTCTTCCACTTGATAAGACACTCCGAAATTGATCGATTTCATAGCTATTGAGTTCTTGTTTCTGTGACTTCTTCCGGTTCCAATATAATTTTTCCTTCCTCGTCAATTTTTGGCAATATTGTTTGAACTGGGAGCTTGTCGCCTATAACCTTATTTAAACATGAAACATGGAAAACTGGGTGCAATCGAGAAGCTGCAGGAAGCTCCAATGTGTATGCCATAGTACCAATTTTTTGCAACACCTTGTATGAACCATAATACTTTGGTGATAATTTATTATCCTTCTTAGCTTGCTTGAAGGACATTTTCTTATATGGTTGTAGCCATAGGAATACCCAATCACCTACATCGAAACTTCTTTCACTGCGATTTTGATCTGCCTGTTGTTTCATTCTATTTTGTGCCAACACGAGGTTATCCTTTAAGAGTTGGAGGACTTGTTGTTGATGTTAGATGTGATGTTCCACTGCCTGAAGCTTAGAATTTTCTCTTAAATATGATGTGATGGATGGTGGTTGATACCCATAAAGTGCCATAAATGGGGTCATTTTTTTTTGCTGTATGGAAGGAAGTGTTATACCACCATTCAGCCAGAGGCAACCATTTGACCCATTGTGTCTGTTTATTCGATACAAAGCAACGAAGATATCCTTCCAAACATTTGTTTACTATCTCAGTTTGCCCATCAGATTGAGGATGATAAGATGAGCTATGAGCTAACTGAGTACCGAAGACAAGAAAATATTTCTGTCCAGAGAGAGCCAGTGAAAATGGATCTCTGTCACTTACAATAATCTTTGGGTTTCCATGTAGCTTTTGAATTGTTTCCATAAATGCAGTAGAAACTGTACTGGCTTTAAATGGATGTGATAATGCACAAAAGTGTGCATACTTGGTAAGTCTGTCATCTACCACCATGATGACACTCTTTCCCTCAGACTTGGGTAAACCTGTGATAAAATCCATTGAAACCTCCTCCCAACGTTGGCTTGGAATGAAAGGTTGTAATAGACTCGGTGTCTTAATTGTTTCAACTTTATTTGTTGGCAAACCAAAAATTCCGCCACAAACTTTTGAATATCCGATTTAAGGCCATCCCAAAAAAAATCCTTCTTAACCCTGTGGTAAGTTTTTAAAAATCCTGAGTGCCCTCCTAGGGGAGAAGTGTGCAATTCCATAAGAATATTTTGTTTTAGCTGGGAATTCTTACAGAGGTATAAGTGATATTTGTACCATAGCGAATCATTTTTCCAGCTAAATGTATCAGACATACTGGAATCTTGTTGTAACTTTCAAATAAGTGCCCACACTTCTTCGTCATTCTTCCATTCCTCCCTTGCTTCATTTATCCAATCTGGTTGGATCATAGAAATAGTGCACAACAATGCTTCCACATCCTCATCCTTTCTTAAGAGTGCATCTGCCACCACATTTTCCTTCCCTTTTTTGTAGATGATTTCAAAGTCATAACCCAACATCTTTGTGACCCAATTTTGTTTCTCTTCAGAGGATAATCTTTGTTCTAAAAAGTATTTAAGGATATCATGATCCGTTTTAACCTTGAAGTGTCTTCCCATTAGGTAGGATCGCCATTTCTTAAGTGCATGGAGTATTGCCAACATTTCCTTCTCATAAATGGCTTTGTGTAAAAACTTTCCCTTGATTGGATGACTTTCAAAAGCAATGGGTCTTTCATCTTGCATTAAAGCAGCACCAATTCCTTTTCCTGAAGCATCACATTCCACAATAAAGGTTTTTGTGAAGTCTGGTGTAGCTAAGACTTGTGCTTGGCACATTGCCTCTTTAAGATGTTCGGAGGCCTTTGTTGCTTCTGGAGTCCATGAAAATGCATCCTTCTTCAATAATGTTGTTAGAGGTGCTGCTATTCTCCCATAATTCTTAACAAACTTGTGATAATACCATGTCAACCCGAGAAATCCTTGCAAATGCTTTATGGATGTGGGGATTTTCCATTCCTTAATGGCTTTAATTTTGCTAGG
>APFE031326063.1:7589-42231 GCA_000404065.3 Pinus taeda | reverse complement strand
TCTTCAAATCCGTCTTCAAATCATCCATCTTAGCTTCCACGCCCTTTATCTTAGATTCCATGCCATTTATCTTAGCTTCTGTTAGTTTTTGTGAGGCTGACATTTTTTGCACTTGGTCTTGTAATTTTGATATATCATGTAGCATTTCTTCCTCTTCTTCATGAGTCATGCTAGAGCTTCCAGGTTCCTTACTAGGTGTTTGCATTTTCTTTCCTCGAGGCACCAGTTACCAATAATAATGCTCTACCTCTACTAGCCCTTTGAATTCCTTCAAAATAAATTTTCAAACCACTCTTAAGCAAAAATTTAAAAAAATCTACACACCTTTTTTTTCTTTGTAGGAGCTCGATATTGCCTCTGATGTATCTATGTACTTTCAGAACATCCAGTTCTAAAATTGCGACCTATGGTAGCCCTATGTGTCCTCTTTCCAATGCCACCAGTCAGACCCCAATTGGATTCTCCAATGAAGAGTTATGCCAAATGTCCCACAGTGACCTGATTATAGACCTTTTCAGAAGAGCGAACTTGTATGAAGTGGCACGTGTCACTATTTTGACCTTTGCCTCTGAAAAATATATACAAGAAACTACAGTCCGTCCTCTTTTTGTAAATTCTTACGAAATTTCAATCTGATGCTCAGAGAGAAAGTTATGAGGATTTTCCCCAGGTCACTTGTTTTGAATGTAATTCAGGGTTTTGCAAAAGGACCAACTTCCTCAGATCATATCTCTGCAAGTATAGCGCAAAATGCTCTGAAATTTGGACCCGAGATTCATCACGATGTCTTCTCAAATGGGTTTTTTTTTTACTTTTGAAACATCGCAGAAAACAAAGTTATAGCAAAAATTCCACGATGACCTGTTTGGAGCAGCGAAACCCTAGAATCCAAAGCTCTAATACCAAATGTTATGAAACCAGTTCAAGAAAAGATAGAAAAGATAGATCAACGCCTTAGAATTCAGCCTCTTCGAGGGGGAAACCTCCTTTACATTACATAAATGAACAATTATTCGATGATACAAATGACAAAACCTCCTTTCTATATATAGGATTCTAAGGAGTCACAATATAACCGAGCCGACCTAATAATAATAATATAAAGCCACAAAAATAACAATAGAGGGATTCTATGGGGCACAGTGATAACAATATGGGGGAAGTAGGGGCACAAAAATATTAATAAGGGGTACAACTACCATAGTAATGGGGTAATCACTAGTATTATAGGGACCCAACAAGGAAGCTGCCAGAGTGGAGGGTAATGTTGTGGAAACTGTTGGTATTACAGTCTGAGGAGCGGTGGCCAGCTCACTTTGTTTGGACTGTATCAAATTATCTAATTCTTTCTCAATTTCCTTCAATTGATCATTCAACTTAAGGACTAGGTCCATGAGTTCTTCCTCCTTCTATTTTTCTAAAACTTCAGCAGTTTGAGGATGGTGAAGAGGAGGAATCTTGAGCTACTTCTTTAGTGTAGCTATGTCATCATTTTTCTTCTCTATTAATTGCTCTACTACTTTGACATCCTTGGGATCATGTCCCAGCTCTATGACCAAGTCTTCCAAAGTATTTATTCTGGTGTCTTTGGCCTGAGAAGAGGCCTTTTCCAATCGAAGTTGTGTAGATGTGTTATCCAGTGAGTTTTGTAGTTGATGAGTTGTGATTGCTTTGTTGGTCAACATGGAGTAGACCATTTCACCTATTTGCCTATGTAGCTCTATTTGATCAATTGGGTGAATATCCTTTGCCAAAACTTCAAAATCAGTTTTCAAATAGTCAACCATTGATCTTGGTTGTTGCATAGTTGGCTTAAGAAAGCTCATCTGCATCTTGCCTTCCTTTATCTCAAAGGCTGACATTAGCCTTGTTTGGTTCGTTGGAGCCAGTCTGAGATAATGAGTGTAGGTCTGAGCCTTTAGTTTTTCGTTCCTTGCCTTGATTTTTTTATACTTTTCTTTGATATCCTGGCTCTGACCAGAAGGAGCCCTAAAGGAAGATACCTTTGTGCTCTGTTGTCTTTCTAATACCTGGAACTGTGAGGTAGATGGTGTACCTTCTGAAGGGATAGTATGCACATTATCAGTTCTTTCTACCACTGTGTTGCCTGTTGTTTCCTTGGTGTATTCCTATTCAGAAAATGGGTTTAACCTTTGCCTCTTAGCATAGGTTTGATTAACAGGTATGGTGGAAGGAGTGGCCTCTTCTCTGTCTCTTTTTGGATTTTTCTCCTCATTTAGAGGAGTCTGCAAAATGGGGGGATTGCTCATATTTTTTTATGTTTGATTGAACTCCTCTGAAATCTCAGGTAGCTCTGAATCTTTTGCCTACTCTGATGATCCTGGTTGGCTTGATGGCCCTGCTTGCTCCGAAGTCTGTCCACTGTGTTCCTGTGACTACCTTTGAGATGTTGTTTCTCCAGGCACCTGTACAAATGAATCTTCATCAAGCCTCCTATCTAAATCCATTAATACATTGTCTATGGCAACCTCTGTACTATCTTGATCTATTAATGTGTTTTCCACCCATTCAGATTGATTGTAATATTGTTTAATTTCTTGGATCCTATGGTGAATGTAAGGAGATAGTTTATTTTTCTATCTCCTATTACAAATAAAGTTGTGGGGATCATAGGTCCACACAAAACTCTATTTTAATTTCAACCTTTGGAGGATTTCATCTGCCTCCTTTCCTACTTTTCTACTATTATAAATGAAAGGGCCAAGATGATTTTTTATTCTTAGTTGGGCCTTTTTCTTGGTTCTAACAAAATGCACCTCATCTAAATTGATTATTTGTTACTCCAGAGCAAATAATCTCATGGGGAGGTATTTTGGGATTTTGTAAGGTGGTAACCAACATCCATAGATTCTAATTTCTGTATGGTTTTGGTACAAGTACCAATCCCCTACTTTGTATTGCTTTGACAATTGCAGGACCCTTCTAATGTCTGCACTGATTCTAGGTGGAGGGCTTCCTAGCAGCATGGTTGCCACCGAATAAACAAAGAGGTCTATGAAGTCTGTGTAGGAGTATTGTGAATCAAACTGATGAATTATAGAAGTCTAGGAGATCATTGATCTGGGGTTTCCTTTAGTATCGAGTTTTTGGAGGACAATTGGAAACCTATCAGCTTGATAGTACAAGAATAAATGATATAGAATTGAGGAATATTTGAACACCCTTTCATTTTCCAACCTCATAAATTGATCATGCATTATGTCAGCAATAAACTTTGCATAGTCGAATATGATGGTCGGTGGTTGGCCAAGAGAATAGATTGATATGATGGATAATATGATCTCATCGACGAATTCACTAGTGGTTCAGCCTAGTATATTGGATATCATATATATAATATCTCGACCAAGGTTGAATAATATAGTCCATATATAAGGAGGAGTATCCTTTGGGATATATTGTTCTTCTCTGATAAAAATATGGAACAATTGGGCTAGTCTAACTGAAGTGAGTATAGGGTATCTGTTTAGCATGACCCCAATGGAAAGAAGGGTTAGGTTTTGGCTTGGCTGCAATTGAAGCATCTGGTTGATGGATTCAACAATGATAGTAAATAGAACAGACTGGCCAGGAGTTCTTACTGCCCTTTTGATAGGATCATAGTTCATGTGGCAGTAATGTACAATTTCTGGGAATACATGCACTCTGGGGAACTGGTACTTAGGCAAACCTAATTCCCAAAGTCCAATAGATTCGGCTTGGTTCAGGTACTGGTCTCTATACTTGTAGAAGAGTTTTAGGGGGGATTTTGAGACTGAGGTGTCCTTTATTTGGAAATATTTGTCTACGAGGGGAAGGTGGTCTAAATCCCGGTGAGGAGTAGTAATGGGCATAACATTTAGTGCAATTGGGGCTTCGATCCTTGGTTCTTGTGGATTCAAGGACGGGGCAAAGGGTTTTAGAAGAATTGGGAATAATTGGTCTATTTCAGAGTGTTTTAGGACTACCAGGTGACTTAATTAACTAAATTACTTAGTATTTAAAGAAATTTAGCTCAGGTTTGGCCAGAAATCAAATTTCTTCAGTCATAATGGGGTAAATACCTGGTATCAGCTGTTTGAAAGGAGCAATGGTGCTAGTGCACTGTTTGCAGGAGGCACATAGGTCTACACAGTGGTCTGGAGTTTAGTGGTTGTGGAAGGTTGACGGTTGGTAGCAAGTTGACAACTCGAACGTACTTTGTGCTTGCATGGAGAACAGAAGGTTCTTTTCTTGGTAAAAAACAAAAACAATGATTTTATTTGGGTCTATCTGTAAAGTCAATGATTTTGGTGGGTATGATGGGAAAGCGACAGTTGGCGCCAACTGACAGATGTGACATATTGTCGTATAGTGAAGGTGGTAAGCGGAATCTACCTCACCGCTTTTGGGGACTTGGCGGTATTGGGAGAGGTCCGCCCGATGCCATTCACCGGGCGACACGTAGCAGAGGGGTGAATAGTAAAACCACTCACATCAGGCGGGTAAAGGTCAGCATCGAAGGCCACCTGATATGAGCGACAGTTGTTAGATCTGAAGGGGTCAGTTCGTGCGATGATCGGGAGTGTGATTTGATCGGGGAGTTAATGGAAGGGCCTGACGGGATTTTAATTGCGGGTTAGGGCAGCTTAATGATGTCAGGGACAATATGATTGGAGGAGGTTTATTAATTAATCATTGTTTGATTAATTAATCCCTTTTGGTTTGGCGGGGGGTTATGGTTCTTAATTAGTCATGGATCGACTAATTAATCCATTTAATTATTTACTATTATGGTTTATATTTCAAACCATGGGGCGGGATATTTAACATTTGGGATTTTAATTAAATATACGGGAAAGGGGTTTATTTTTCGAGAGTTAAGTATAATAAAAGTTAAACTTAATATGAAAATTGCGCTAAGTATAATGCCTTGACACATTTCTTCATGCATTTATATTTACACATTATAACTTAGGCTTAATGCTCTTTTGTGGGTTTTTTCTTATGAGAAAAGGGATTTTATGTAGGTTGATTTACTTTTCCTAGGTAAATGATGATTTTACCATAGGGAAAGGGATTTTAGGTGAGATGAATTTCTGATGGAGGAAGTGGATGTTGGCAAGGGGGTTTGAGTACTTAAACCCTACAAGTTATTGGGCCGAGGTTCTGGTCCCTCCAGAAGTCAGAGAAATGCTCTGAGCCCCTTTAACTTAAGGTTTTAGGTACTTTTGATTTTGTTTATGATAAATTAGTTAAATTAGAGGTAAAATGAATGGGGAAATTAATCATTTGGCTTTGTAAATGTTCCATTATCATCCACACTCTTAGCACCTTAGATGATGAAAGTAAATGATATGACTTTATCCAATCAATCACCATAATTTTGCAACCATCCAACTACTTACCCATCTACTCATCCTACCATTTTTTCTACTTTTTATTAGGGTGCACTTAAACTGGAAAACCCTTATCAAACTTTTCTTTTCTTTTACAATAGAAATCTATCTAAATCTATCCTTATTACATGCAAGGGCTTAGATTAAATTGTTGAGCTCCTTTTTTATTTATTCTACCTATTTACTTATCTGCTAAGATTAAATAGTTTGGTCATATTTTATTCTCTATCTCGAAGCAAGAAATTGAGAACATGGAATAACCAAGATTAAACTATTTGGTTACCATGGATTGTGGCATAAATAACAAGTTGCACACAACCATTATTGTACAAAAATTAAAATAGCAATGGCATTTGGACTTGCACACTTTCATGGTCTTTTTTTTCTTTGGGGTTCATTTTTCATCTTCTCTTTTTGACCTTTTTTCATTCTTTTTGTCGTTTGATTTTTCTTTTAGGACATGCCCTCTTTATTTTTTTATTTTTTGATCTTTTACAAATATGGAAAACATTTGCAGAAAGCAAAGGTATGTACATATTATAGGCTTGACATCAGCCATTCAAAAACTATGACACCTGTTGGTATAGGAACATAACAGTATCAATTAACTGATCTAAGGGCTGAATAAGAGTTGTTTGAGCTTCAACAGTTTTGGTACGTGGTTCAATTATTGGAGTTTCCTATGGAGGTCTCCTAGGACCAGGACTAGGCCTAAGATCGTACCTCTTGTTTAACTTTGCAATTAAAAATTCAAAGAAAGCGTGATATTTAGAGACCTGTGAAGCTTTCTAATCTTCTTGAACTTGATTTTGTTGTGAGAGAGGAATGATGGTTGTTTGATTGGAAGAAGAATCCATACTAATAATATCTTTAGTAATTGTCATAGTATTATCATCAGGTTGTTGGTCATCTATCAATAGAGGAGTAGGAACCTGTTGATCACTGTTAGGTCTCTTAAGAATTTGTAGTGGTGGATTTCTTTTATATTGACCTTGATTTTTGTTTTGGGGTATAGTAACTATTTGTTTTATTGTCCTAGGTTGGGTCTCAATCTTTGAAATCCTATTTGATAGGTTTCTAAGAAGAGATGTTATTTCATCTATTTTTGAATCTTCTGATTTAGTCTTAAAGGAACTAGAGGCTTCTTGAACAGATTTGAGTTTTCTTTGGGCCTTTTCTTCCTTAATTTTTAAGGAAGTTGAGGCTACCCTATTTGCTTCTACTTATATAGCATTTGTTTGCATATCTTCAAGAGTTCTTGAAGTTCTCTCTTGTAGCATAACAACAAAGTCATCATCAAAGGCTTTAGAAAATCTAGACTTAGTTGCTGCTACAGGGGGCTTACAATCAGCAGGCATTACCGAAGTTCCTTTTAAGCTCTTCAAATTCTGTGAGGAAGTAAAGAGGATCCTTTTTCACACCCCATTTATTTTTAAATATGGTTTTAAGCTCTTCCCAATTTCTAATGGAATTTGTTGGTAACTGCCTAAACCAAATCCTCACATTTCCTTCAAGTGATTGTACAAACAATCTCATATAAACGTTTTCTTGTTCAATATTCATGTTGTCTGCAAAGTATTGGAAAGCCTGAAGATGGTCCTCAGCTGAGGGACCAGTTTCTCCATTGTACTTGGGAAGGTATTTTAAGCATCCAGCTGGGAATGCATCAAGGTTATTAGGTAAGACTAAGGCAGCATATCTAGCCTGTACAATAGGTCAGAAAACCATGACAACAGGTGGTGTATGAGGTGCTTGAGGTGTATGAGGTGGTCCAGGTGGAGTATGAGGTGTTTGTGTGGATGTAGAGGATGAAGAAGAAGTAGAGGAAGAATATGGTGATTAAGAGGTTGATGAACTAGTTGGAGGTGAAGGAGGAGGAGATCTCCTGAAAGACTTCAAAGGAGTCTTAAGAACTAACTTTGGGACCTATAAAGGAATACCTTCTTTTGTTTCAAAGAGAGGATTGGAATATATAGAGAAGGTCTGCTCAGGTTGTTTAGAAGAAGAAGCTTCAGGTCGTTCAAAAATGGAAGGAAAATGATAGGTGGTAGGGGATATGAAATCTGCAGGTTTATATTCTGGAAGATTAACACCCAAATCAGATTCAGTTTCAGGTGATCCTTGTGGAAATTTGGGTATTGGATGAGATTCTAATGAATGAATAAGGTAGGCTGACTTAAAATCAACTCATTTGTTTAGAAGTTCAGTAACCCTAGGTGATAAATGGGAGTAATCAGGATTAGATGGGATATTAACATAGGGGTCAAATGATTATAATTCTTCAGATTGTAGGATTGAAGAGGAAGAAGAAGATGGTTGGTGTCCCCTTTTTGAACTATATTTTCTTAGAAGCCTTTCAGGATCTGACAGAGGACTAACTATGTCTGCTTCTAAACGAGATCTGGTATGTTTAAAAGGTGCCAGCTTGGGAGTGTGGAGTTGCATAGGTGAATGATTTAACCTTTCTAAACCCTTTAATCACCTTAAAGGAAAAGAAATAATGACTATTGTGTTCCCAAGGGAAACTTAAAAGAAATTTGAATCCCCGGCAATGGTGCCAGTCTGATGTTGTACCTATGAGATAGTACTAGGTCAGCTACCAATGCTAGAGCATCTAGAATTGAAATACTTAATCCTTTGGATAATATCAATATCTCAGCAAAGGGCTGTTATAAAGCTTTACACAGTGATATAGATCAAATAGTTGTGAGAAGAAGACAGAAAATAATATGATTATCATAGTTTCCAGACTATAAAACAGAACAATCATAAGTATGAAAACCTTCTAAACTACATTCCAAAGATTAAAGGCAATATACTTAAGCTTACAAAATATGCTAACGATTTATTGACTAGAGGGGATTAGCTAAACAGATAGTTCATTTATCCATTCTCTTAATAGATAATCACTTCAGGAGCTTATAGGAATAAATTGAGACACAATTATTCCTACCTAGATATCTCTATAAGTCATAAGCATATGAAGAAAAACATAATGATTGATAACTAGAAAAACTTACAGGATAACACAAATTGTGTAAAACCAAATTCAGAATCCTTTGCTTTGTATTAAGGTTCCAGAAAGGCTGAGTACATCAAGTGTCTACAAAAGCTTCCTTCAAAGGTGCAACCAAGTTCAAAGTAGAATGAACAACCACAACTTAACAAGCAATGAACAATGAACCTTGAACAATGAACCATTAACAACTCGAGAAGAGAGTTATTTATACAATAATGAAACTAAGAAAATATCCTTAAACTGATTAAGATTTATTCTAGGAAAGGAAAGTTCTTCATGCAAGAAGATGGGGCAGCTATTGAACTGCTTCTTGCTATCCCTTTTATTTAGGTTGTGATGACTTTGTTGTTTGATATTTTTCCCTTTAAGCTGCTTGATTGTTTGTATCCTTTACGCTGGTTGATTCCTTCATTTGTTCTTTCATCTAATACTCTTTAAACTCTGTGAATATCCTTTGACCCTCCTGAGTAACCTTTACTGTGTTCTTTTTTACCTTTACTGTGCATTTCAGGTTTTTACTGTGTTTTTCAACAGTAAGATCCTCGTATTTGTCTTCAAACTATATGCAGGCTTTTCCTTTGTAAGCCTGGAATAGGAGTTTTTACCTGCAAAACACAAATTGTTAAGAAAACATAGGTGACACAGAAGGACATCAATGGCTTTATTGAGCTCGAAAGGATATTGGAAGGAGTCCAGAGCGTATCGAAAGTTAAAACAATGGTTTTATTGATCGCAAAGGCTTATGGAGGCTTCACTGTGTAAACGGGCGAAATAAAGCCAAAATGGTGATTTTTGCGTTTAAATGGAAAAACAGCTTTCTTTTTCAAATATGGTGCAAAGTGAACAGTGGTCATTTTGTTGTTATGCAGGAGGTGGTTTTGGTTTTCATCACACCGCTTATGAGGCGCGGGCAGTTTTGGGAGGGGTCACCCGATACAATCTGAACCTAACACGAAACAAGGGGAGGTTAGTGGAATACCGCTTTTCAGGTGGGTAATGCTTGAATAGAGAGCCAACCCAAAATTGCTGAGGGTCATTGGATTTGAATGCACGTGATCAGATGGTGGTGGAGTGAAAGAGCAGCACGGAGGGGCCCAACGATTAATTATGGCAATATTCCTTTATTATGGGTTAAAAACTGAGATTAGCGGGGTTTTATGGTCAAATAGAGGTTTAGGTTGATTCTTTGTTTAAATCATGAAAACATTTTAACAGATAAATCCTTCACAAAACATAGTATGGTGTACTTGAAATAGTATGAACTTGGGCAGATAAATGACGTCGGGTCCGGGTTCATCGCATATCGCAATCAAAGTTTAACGAAGGAAGGCCCATCGCAAAGGAATGGGATAGGGGTCGGACGCGATGCGGAAAACAAATCATAGATAATAATGTGATCGGGTCCAGGTTCCTATCGCATATCGAAGATCACAACGGCGGAGGGTTATTGTTTCAGTCGGGACTTGCGATAGATTATGAAATATATTTGCGTCGAGTTCAGGTCCATCGCGCATCACATATCGCAATGCGGAGGAGAGTGCTTGCAGGTTCAAAGGTTTGCAATCCTCCGATATGCGATATGTTATGGAATACATAGTTTTATAATAAAACTAATGGTTTCATGATATTTTAATAAAGGGAGTTAATATATACGAGAAAGTAATTTTAAGAGTTTAATACGTTAAGTTAGCGTTAATATGAAATATGAGCGAAAAGGGGAAATACACTAAGTATGATGCTTTTTCATAAGTTATTTGCTTTCACACACACACACACACACACACACACACACACACACATATATATATATATAATATATATATATATATAATATATATATATACTTATGCTAAACATATTTTTGTGGGTTTTTTGGCTAAAAGGGGATTTAACATGGGGTTTTCACTTTTCCTAGGCAAAAAGGATTTTAACCTTAGGAAAAGGGGTTTTTTATGGAAAATGAATGAATATGAACTGTATGAAGGTGGGAAGGGGAAATTGGTAAATATAGTGATGAATGGGGATGAGGGAAGTTAATTAATTGATCTTGTAGACCTTCATTTGCTTTGTGTAATTGCCTCATGGACATAGAAACATATGGTAAAACATGATAAATGTACATTTTGTCCAATCAATCATCAAACTTCTGCAACCTTTCTTCTACTAACCCTTTTCTTATCCTATCATTTTCTTCACTTAATGGGTGCATTTAAGCTAGAAAATCCCTTTCCTTTATTTTATTTTACAAAAGAAAACAATCTAATTCTAACCTTATAACATCCAAGGGCTCAGATTAAACTGACGAGCACCTTATTATTCTCTACCTAACTACTGATCTGCCAAGATTAAATAGTTTGGCCAAATCTTTATTCTCCAATTATAACATCAAATTTAAAGCATGAAGCAGTCAAGATTAAACTATTTGATTGTCATGGGTTGTGGCATTTATGACAAGCTGCACACAACCATTATTTTGCATAAACAATAGTAGTGGCATTTAGACTTGCTCACTTTCAGAGTTTATTTGTTTTCTTTTCTTTCTAACCTAACATTTTATTTTTGTCTTGACTTTTTAGGACATCTAACCTAAAATTTTCTTTGATATGGACATCATCATCAAGATATTTTCAAAAACATTTTATTCAATATTGTTATGTCCATATCCTAACTTAAAAAAAAATTTAAATAATTTTTTTAATTTTTTTTTAACTAATTTATTCTATCTTATCAAAACCAAAAAAATGCTACAACAGGTGTAATTTTGCTGAAATGGAGCTCTTACTTGTCCCCGAGGATCCTGATTTCGCTGCTCTTTCTACTTATTTCTGAACTGTGGTTGTTGTTGTCCTCGGTAATTTGGATTCCTTACTGAAGGCTCCGCTATTCGATCTGTTATAGACATTTTTTCCATCATTCTTTCCATGGATTTGATTAAAGTATCAAGTTTTACATCTGAAGATGATAAGTGCTCTTCTTTAAATATAACTTTCTTCTCGAACCTCTCAGGCTTTGTTTTAGATTTCTTGATGAGCATATTAGCTTCGACGCTTACTGCACTTCGATGCATTTCTTCAAGAGTTGCAGGGTCTCTCTCCATAAGTTAATATGCCATGTTTGGATTGAAGGCATCAGGATAGTGGAGAAGTGCTAAACTAGGGGGAGATTTCATATTGTCAGGGATGGAATTATACACCATATTAAACCTTGTTGTGAATTCTTGGATTGTCTCATTTTGATTTCTTTTCATAGAATTATATTAAGCCAAAATCTGCAGCAGATTTTTCTTTTATTTCCATTGTGCTAAGAACAACTCTATCAACCTCTGATAACTATTAATAGAATTAGCAGCCCAATTGTGAAACCATTTCTTCACATCTCTGGAAAAACTCTGAGCTATGATTCTCATCTTAGCATCTTCTTCATCAATATCTTCAAGATCAATAAAATCTATCAATTTTTAGACATGTTGTTGGGCTATAATTTCTTAAATTCCTTCAAACAAAGGGAGTCTTTGGCCATAGTTTTGAGGTAGAGCAGCAAGTTGAGCAGGTAAGATCATAGGAGCGAACCGAGCCATGACTGCTGGAGGATGTAGTAGAGGTACTACAATGGGTTGTGTAGGTAAAGATGATGACACTGATGGAGGTGGTGGAAAAAGAAATGAGGTGGCTGATGTATTTGGAGGTGCAGTAGAGGATGAAATAGTAGTTAGGTATTCAAGTTGGTATTGGATGTAAGCTTTTTCAGAGGTAATTTGAAGTTGGTCAGCTAGACTCTAAAGTTTATCAAAGTTAAACCACAGTTCATAATCAGTTTTAGAAAAGAGGGATTCAGAAGAAAAGAGACAAGAATCAAATTGAAAAGGTTCAAATAACACTTCAGAAAGGAAAGACTCAGACTTTGACCTTGAAAGAGATAATTCTAACTGAATATCAAAAGAAAGGTGCTCAAAAGTGAATAAATTTTTAGGCAAAGAAGTAGTCCTTTTTATTTTTCGAGCTTCACTTTCAGAGATAGGTGACTTGAGTTTTCTAAGTAGTTTTTCTGGGTCATCAACAAAAAAAGGTGGATTTGGGTCAAGATTTGACCTAGTATGTCTTTTAGGAGCCAGAATTTTCACACCTTAAACTTGATGAAATTTGTAAAATCATCCTATCTTTAGATACTGGAAGTTGTCACTTACAGAACCAGTCTTCTTGAAAGCTTTAATAGAATGAATCCCAAGAATGATTTATCAGTCATTTCCCTGGAAACGATGCCAAAATGTTATCCCCTACAATGTCCCAGGCTGAGGAGGAGATCGAAAGAGGTAACCTCGAACCACTTGCAGTTCAGCAGCTAGCCCTGCTAAACCAAAGAGGGATCTCTCTAAGGATTTATCAGTCAATGACTGGAAAAGAAATGTATTCTAGAGTAGATGTGTAGGTTTTGTTTGAGTGCTTGGAAATTTATGGTTTTTAAGTTGTTGGACTAGGAATGAGAGCAAGCAATTAGGTCAAAGTATCAAAGTTTGCAGTAGCATGCATAAAGAGGAGCAAGATAACAATGTTTTGTGGTGAAATTAAGATTTGTTGAATGTAGTGTAGGTCTGAAAGCTTAATAAACCATAATGAGCATGTATTAGCATGAATTCATTAATCTAGAAGAATAGATACATGAACATGATTTCCACATAAATAGAGCTTTGAATGTAAATAATTTTGCCTATATAATTGCAAGGAAAACCACATGAAGAAAGAAAAGCATGTTAAGAGAGATTAATTAATCAATAAGAAACTAATATGAAAGGAAAACAACACCACAAACTCACTAAACAAGTATTCCTGAAAAATAGTTGCAACTGCTCCTTGACTAACTGTATGAAAGCATAAGGTATAAGTCTCTCCTCTGAAGTCCAACCTTTCTCTCTTAATGAGAAATAATACATATAGACTCAATCAAACATCTTCCCCACTTTCAAGAGTCGAATCCCTAAGTGGTGGAATTGTTTCCAAGATTCTCTCAACCAACAAGTGAGAGTGAGAAGGTCAAAAACAAACTCTTCTCTTAGACTTTGATTTGAGTTTTGCTTCCTATGAGGCCTAATTAACCATAAAAACAACATATCATGCATATTTATTTATTATTACATCATCTATTCGAACTACTAAAGTTACATCATGACTTTAACTTTGACCAAGTCAAACTAAAAATCTCAGAAATTACACAGTGAAATTTTTAAATAAAAACTCATAAATTTGCAGAAGCGGAGCGCCAACTTTGAGGCCACTTTTAGGTGCTTTTATGAAGTCAAAAATAAAATATGGAAGAGTAGTAAACTATCCTTTCCTATAAAGTTTCCAGAACATCTTTAATTTTTGAAAATGACCCATGGGTAGGCCTTCAAAAACTGATTCTCCCAAGGTGTCTCCAAAGGTGCAACGCCTGTCAAAAAGAGGGGCAAAATGTTGATTTTTGACCCCTTTTTCTCATTTTTCTCAAAACCTGAGCCTTGATTGAGAAATATGATGAAATGGGTTTTGAGAGGAGCTACCATCTTTCCAAAAATGTAAACCACTTGACATTTGGAGCCCTGAGGAAAAAGCGCAGCGCCAAGGCACTATGTTTCTATGACTAGTCCAATTTCTAAATTTTGCACCAAAATTCTCAAAAAACCAAAAATGGTCAGAAAAATCCCAAAATTGTTCATGAAGTGAAAAATGAGGTGTGTCATTTTCTCATGCATGCTTCAGAAAGCATCTCCAAGTTAACCCTCTCATTTTTATCTTTTAGGGTTTCCTTTAGCTTGTTTTTCATTTACTTGAGCTTGATGTTGCAAATCATGTTTCTGGTCTGATAGTGGTGGGCCATGTTCCTCAATAGTTGATTGTCCCTGTTGGCCTTTTCAAGAAGTTGTTATAGGTGGCCATTATCCTTACTTAGCCAATACTCTCTATCTTCATTGATCTCCAAGTAAATTCTGTCTTCAATGTCCAAGTCTACATCTAGCACGTTATGTTCTTTTTCTTTCTTCAATGCCCTTTAGAGTCCCTTCGTCCTTGGATTCTTCTTTCCAAATTGTTTTTCCTATTCATCATGTTCACCAGGCTCCAACATTGCTTTACCTTTGCCTCCCTGCTGCAGCACCTTGGATTTCTCTTTCTCTATGATTAGTTGTTTGGCCTTAAGCTGACTGTTTTCTTGCTCAAGGAACGAAATGATGAATCTTGCCCTTGCCATATTGTCCATGAGCTCTTTGATTTGGGAATCCTTCTCTTTGATAATTGGTTGCCAGTTTGAGGGTTCATTTGCTGCCTAAATCAACTAATTCCAAATCATGTTCAATTAGTTCCTCATCCTGTGCATGCAATCCTTGTTGTGTTGATGAAGAAGGCTTGGCCCTTTTCTCAACTTGAGAAGTAAACACAAGCCTTTTTCCTCTCTGATATATTCTGGTCACCTCAGGTTTAGGTGCCTTGGGAACCTCCACTAAATTGCTTGATGATCCTACCTCCACCTGTTATTTTATGTGCCTTGGTGATGACTTAATGAAGTAGTTTCATGCCACTACAAAGTTGTTTCTATGAAGGTATCCCATGCCATGTTCCTTTCTACCAACTGATGGAGGACTACAATATTAAGCTGTGATGGAAAAGGATAGGGTGATGTTCTTTTCCTTTCATTTGTACCTTCTCATACATTTTGATAATGCTTCTACACAAATAATTACATATGTTGAGAGGTTTTAGAGTTGTGAAATGCATTAGCAGCCTGATGTGGTACCCATACAATCTGGAAAATCTTCCCTCACAGGTGAAAAAACTTCATTACAACCTTCATCAATGGTGCATACTTTTCCAACAGTTACCTGGATGGGATGATGTGTGAATGAGCCTCTCTGTAGGGTGATTTTAAGAAAAGTCGATATTGTTCAAGGTCTAAACTCATGCCTTTGAGCCAATACTCCCCATGATCAGGTATCTGTATGGCAAGAGAGATGGCAGCTACTGAGAATGTAAATTCAATCCATGTTGTGATGTCCTTTTCCCCTTTCAGATTAGTGGCAATCCAATCAATAAGCTACTCATGGAAACCTACTTCACTCACCATTTGACAAAACTCTAGGCAGATGTCATCTTCAAAGCATTGTTTAATGAATGGTGAGGATTTGATTTCATTATAGTTTGTAGGCTCATACCTCAAGGTCCTCCCTCCTTTATGATGTTTTCTCTTTCTGATGGTGAAGAATCTCCCTCCAATTTGATAAAAACCCTAGATAACAGGAAAATGGAAAAACACTAAGGAATGAGTGAAATGATCAAATGAGGGAGCTAGGGAAGGGAGATGATGATATGGGAATTTTGGAATATGGATAGAGGTTGTAGAAAACTTAGGAAGTTTTAAAGGAGTGAAATGAGAGAGAGAAATAAGTCAAATAATTTAAACAACAATCCTACTAGGAAAATTGTCCAAAATGATAGGTATGAGCTAGGGTTTGTGAAAAGGTGAGGTAAACTAAAAGTAAATGAGTTGATTAGTGGATGAGATGGTGATATATATATATATATATAATATATTATATATATATATATATATATATATATAGAGAGAGAGAGAGAGAGAGAGAAGAGAGAGAGATAGGGTTGTGAAAAGGTGAGGTAAACTAAAAGTAAATGAGTTGATTAGTGGATGAGATGGTGAATATATATATATATAATATATATATATATATATATATAGAGAGAGAGAGAGAGAGAGAGGTATGAGATGGAAAATTTTAAAGTTTTAAATGTCATATCTAACAAAACCCTTCATTTTCACTAGCTTTGAAGCATGGAATTTCACATAAACCCTAGATGAATGAGATGGAAAATTTTAAAGTTTTAAATGTCATATCTAACAAAACCCATCATTTTCACTAGCTTTGAAGCATGGAATTTCACATAAACCCTAGATGAACAAAACTCACCATTTTCACTTGCTTTGCTAAAGGAAAAAGTGATTAAGATGATGGTACTTACTTGTTAAACATCTTAGAAGAAAAAAGAATGGGAATTTAAGCTTAAATTTGAATTTTGGGTGAGTTTTGGCAAGTTTCGGACCACTTTGTCCCAAGTGTAGCGCTGTTGGCAGAAACACAACACAGAAGCGCAGCGTAGTTCACAGAATCGCAGCGCTGGGAGATTTTTTGCCAATTTTAGCTAGAAAACCCATGTTTTTTCACCAAAGGAGGAGAGAGCTCAGTGAAAAAAATATGTGAGGGTGAAAATGAAATATGTTTGGGACATTTTGGGCTTTTATAGGCATAGTATGATCTTTTTTGAGTGAAAATGGGCCCCACATACCTTTTCAAAACATGACTTTCACGCTATTAAAATTGGCCACTTTGGAGACTTGAAATCTGAATTTCTCTTAGCTTTTTGAATAGTGAAACTTCTTCCTTTTGGAACCTTGAGATTATAACCATGAAGCACTTATGGAACCTCATAAAAATTTATTGGAAAGAGTTGCTTATCACAACTCATCCTATGCCGGATTTTATGCATGAAATGAAGATGGACCTTGAAACCCTAATGACCTAATGAAGACATTATTTTGATTGAGATGGTGACGATGATGACTGATAGGATGAAGAAATTATCTTTATTATGATACACTCATCTGAGTGATGTAAGCAATTGCCATGTGATATTTTTGAAGAGAATAGAGACATTTCTAGACTAACTAACCATTGACCAAATTTTACTCTGAAACCCTAGTGACATGATAAAATTTGACCTTGAGACCCCTAAAATACTTGGTAAAATCATATTTGATCACTGGTGATAGGCAGAAAAGGCTGACACTAACAGAAACAACCTTTAGGAAAACTTTGACAAGAAAGTTTGACCAGAGTCAAATCCATATCATAAGCAATATTGGTAGGATGACCACAATCCATGTTGTTGTGCAAGTTAAACTTTTCAATGGATGATGTAGAAAGGATGTTAGATAAAAGGATTTGACAATCATTAAGATCATTCTTTGTTTCCCCATCGCAGTTTAGAAGTCTGCATGAGGAGGGATGTGGCAAATGAGATTGAAAAATGTGATTAAATTTTCTACCTTGATGTTTTAAAAATTCAACACACAAAAAGAGATAATCCATCAAGAGAGAATCCACATCCCATGAGATGAGATAAATAACGAGATTCTCTGAGAAAATCTTAAAATGACAAAAATCGAAAGTATCATCGGGGTGTCAGGAACCCGACATAACCATCAGCATAGGCTGAAGTGTCCTATTCACTCAACTCTGAAAAAATTGAAAGTTAGACTAAGAAAACACATGAATTTCTTGTCTAAACAAGAGTCACCATACACATCATGAGATTCATAAGGCAATGGAGGTTCATCAGACAGATCGTCAAGATTACGACAAAAATACTCAATAACAAGCTTGTCATTTTCTTGATCAAAAGGAGATATACCTGAGAGGAAATATTCAATAACTACATTAGAATCCATCTGAAATTTCTGTAAATATGCATGTTCCTATGGGAACAAAGGTTCATCCATGAAACTTGAACAATCATCACCATATAATTTAGAGAAAATGAAATGATATGTATCATGGTTGTTCAAGGATTCAACTTTATTAACAAGTGCAAGATCGACAAGTGGACTATCAACATCCAAAGATGGCTAATTAATAGGTTTAGGAAAATCATCATCTAGGGAAATATTTGAAAGGAAAGTTAATTCTCCATCATCAAATTGATATTTCAACTTACTGATTGTTTCAGGTTTGAAACAAGGAACATCAAAAGGAGCGGTACAAAGAATAAAAGGGACATCATATTCTTCTTCAGGACATGAGAATTCCTTTTCAATGGAAGCACATAATAAATCAAATTCAAAATATTTTCATGAAATCCTAACTAAGAAATGAAACTTTTCATCCAAGAATCATCACTCCACGTCCTCATTTGGAAATTCAGAGCAAAGATGAAGGAATCAGCTAGAAAACTATTAAAGAGATTCATTTGATTCCATTCCAAGTTGATTTATTTCATTCAGAACATCTTGATATTCATACTTGTCGAAAACACAATAAAGCTCATTAACCAATTTCTTAAAATATGAGATAGAAGCAGTGGGTAAATAATAACAACATTGCTTAGCATGACCATCCAATGTAAGAGTGATAAACCTTGCGAGGATTTCTTCAGAATAAGCACCACTTGAAAAATAAAATTGAACAGACTCGGCTATGTAATCAAGGATGGTTGTTGTACCCTTGCCATTGAATTTTAAATGTCACAAGTTATTTAGAAATTTCGTGGGGATTGAAAGATCTAAAGCTTCAGAAACACACCTTGGGATTATGATTTTGGATGAAGTCATTAAAGGTAAGAGATTTAAATAGACTTCACAGGTTCAATTTGTCATATGGCCCTCCTTCTAGCACAAAAATGTTGATGGTGTTGGATACCGCCAACATGTAGGGGATCTCACTGATGTGGAGTCCCAACTAGACCTTACATCTTTTGGTGTAGGAGTCCCATTCAGCTATATGATCCATCCACCAATGCAAAGGTTTCAAATATATGCCTTGGTTACAACACAAACACGAGATCATAAACACCTCTTTGGGGCAACAAGTATGTAAGTTTGGGTGACACTAAATTATTGACAGTGTTAGACCCACCAATATTCAATGGATCTCCCTGGTATGAAGTCCCAACAAGACCTCACAACGTTTGGTGTAGGAGTCCCATCCAGTATGATGGCCTGGTTACCATTATCTTAAATTTTTTCCTTATCTCTTGATTGTCAACACATGAGAGTGGTCTACTTTTTCTTCGAACAGTGAGGTTTGCGTGCCTAATGAGTGCTTAGTGTTACTTGTGTCAAGTTTATTTCACTGCAAAGGGAGAGGGTGGGAGTGAGTCTTAAGTTGAAACGGAATAGTCACAACTCTATTAGAGACACACAATGTAGCAAGACATGCGCAACATTTGGTGGAGTAGTCCACATCGATGCGGCAGTCACAAACACACAGTGAACGGATATCATGTACAACACCCAACGGAATAGTCCACGTGAGTGTGAATTTCATTATAAGAAGTTTATGAGAATGGTTTTGTTGAGTGTCCGACAGAATAGTCCACACGAGTGAGACAACGTTAACAAATTATATAACACATTTTCGAAAGAATATGTATTAGAACAACCGAAATAGTTCAACCATCTTAATACAGGTTAAAGCAACATGCATTACAAGTGTCCAAAGAATAGTCTTACAAACAAATACAATACATGCATGAAAATGTGTTGGCATGTTATCAGGCTTCTGAATTAAACAAAAGTTCCAAGACAAATCGGTACACCATTACATCACTAACCCTGATAGTGGGGCGTTAGAGTCACTGCTTGCTCCTCAAAGAAAATACTACAAACTCTCAAGGCTATGTGGGAGAAGCCAAGGTGAAAAATCTTTTGCATGTACAAATGAGGGGTATATATAGCCAAGGGTGAAACTGACCCTTATGATTGTTCAACTTCCCTCATGATTGTGTGACTTACATGACTCTTCAAATTTACATGTGGGTCTCTTGGACTTCCATGTTACATTACATTGATTACAACATTATGGCCCACAGTAGTGATGTGGCCGAGATGACTCATGACATGACTCGAAATGACAGTGCTAGTATGTTCATGTTGGTGGTGGTGTCCATGTCGAGTTGCAGTGTTGTTGAGTGATGAATGTACTCTTGGTGTATCATAGCTTCACCTTTGAATGGAAATGTGTGCAGAGTCTTTGATGGTCTTGGTGTTTTCTTTATGTTGCACGTTCACGTCTCTCATTTGCTTATACTTGCCATGATCCATGTGTTCATCCATTAGCGAACAAGTCTCCTAGCATGTGCTCCTTGTTCATCCCATTCGTCATTGCATCGTGTCTCATCCATGTACTTGTATCTGCAGTCACTCGTGATTAGACGACATCAAATCTAGAAATTTCTTAGTCTACCATGATGCATTATCTTTAATTTTTAGGTGCAAGTGACCATGAGAGAGGACAAGGCTCTAAAACTGTGCAGAGCACATTTCAGGCCCGAATGTGGGCTTCAGGCACTGTCAAGGAAAATTGCGCCGAGGTCACTGGGAGGCTGAGATGGGCATTCCATATCAGTAGTGACTATATGTGGCACCTACCTCTGTTGAAGGGCAGATTTGCGCAATTTTTCCAGGGAAGCAGTGCAGGTAGCAGGAAGGAGATTGTTAGTGAAAATTGTGCAGATTCTCCGGGGAGGCCGGCAGCGGGCTGTAGGAGCTTGCTGGCCAAAACTGTGCAAAATAGGAGGTTGTCCTGTAGGACATCTCTACGCAGTTTCTAGGTTGACCGGGGTGTCAGGCAGCTGGGAGATAGCCCATGAAAACTGTGCAGTTTTCAGGAGGAGAAGCAGGTCGGCTGACAGAACTGCGCAAATTTCGAGGACAATGAAGTTACAGGAAGCGGGTTCCTATCCTTCACGTATGTGCAATTTTTTCAGTTAGTGGAGATAGGCATGCTAGCAGATTCTGCACAATTTTTTGGAGGAGTGAAGCCCGGGGTCACTGCCTGGTCAAACTCTCTAGTTGATCAGCTAGAGGCTTAATGGATTTTCTTGCGAGTAACGCAAATTAAGATGGCTTACGAAGCAACTTCTGCATTGTTCTGGGTGACAGTCATTCGGGTCGACTCCACAATTGCACAATGCAGACTACCTGGGAGGTAGCCTCAAGCTCTATGCAATTCTGGGTAGCAATACATGATCACTGAGGGTTGAGATTGCGCAGTGCAGCTCAGCAGAGGTTCGGTTGTTTGGGGGTGGTCCAATCGATAGAGTTTCAGCAAAATAACTAAGTGTGTGAGTGAGTGAACTTGTGCATGCATGACCTTGTGAACACACTCTCAACATGACTCGATGACAAGACACCTCGTACCATCAAGACAACATACACTCAGTGTGGCTAACCAACAGGTGCAAGCGACAAGTGTGACACTTGTGTTATATCGTTGAACGGCCGCGATGACACTTGTGGGACATTGCATAAAACTTTGTGCGTGAGTGTGATAGATGCTTACATAATGTATACAACTTGTACCACAAAGACAGACTTTGTGCATAGTCAGAACATGACTACCAGCATGACAATGTGACCAACATGCTGAAATATGTACGGTGAACGGTCAAGCGAGGAGGGTGCAGAGACTTAACACGAGCTCATGGGATGAGCTTAGGAGCTTGCAAACATCGAGGGAAAACCTAAGGAAGGAGGGTGTTGCAGCCACTACAACATTTGGCGACACACTAGTTGAATACCAGCTACTTTGTTTTGGTCCATTGACAACACAAGGCCTTGGTCTTTCAGGGAGTATTGAATCGTTGTGCGGGTTACTTCAGCTTCCCCACTTACCCCATGGACAGACATGGATCACCTTTCACCAACTCAGTCAAAAACAACAACAAGTTTCCGCTTGATCACAGTGTTTCGAAATCGAGAAGGGTAGTTTGGCACACGAGTTAAAAAATTTCAGAGTATAAGTTTTCATCTTTGGTGTTGCTCCATTGCTAGCATGCCTAGGCAGTACCCCGACAGAGTCACGCAGGAACACAAGCATTGTTCCACTGCCAGCGAGTCTGGTCAGTACCCCGGTGGAGTTGCATGCTTCATCTCTCTACATAGGAAGCCTTTCTCTTCTTTCGCTTTTGTATTTTTAGAAGAGGACTGTGCATAGGCACTTATTTATTTTTGGGGCGGAAGAGGTATCCTGAATTATTGAGAGCAGAAGAGGTTGTTCCTTCAGAGAATCATGTAAGACCTCTGACATAGGTTTTCTCGTTTAGATTTTCCCGTTCTCCTTTTCTACTAGTTGGATGACCTTGAACACAGAGAGCAAAAAGCTGAGTGCAGGCATGTGGTTTCCCAGTGTGGGCACAGGTTCATGATTGGACCCAAGCTTCCCTTGCAGATGGCTCGTATTTTACATCAAGACTTCATTGACCGAAGGTTATAACCAAGCACAGAGAAGATGGACACGAGACTGGCCAAGTGATGCAGTGTCACAAGACTCTTTGGATCTCAACCACATTCATTCAAAAGCCAAAACTCAGTAGAGGGCAGCACTTATTTACAAAACCAAAAATAGCATTATATTAAGCAAACAAAACAAAATGAAACAAAAATAGTAAGAAAAGCGAAAAAAACAACAAGTAGTAAACAGACTATGTACATGGCATGGGGGGCGGCCTCGACTTAATGAAAATAGTTTTTGAGATCTTGGTCGTTGACAGGAAGGTTGTCAATTCTCCCTTCAAGTTATTGCAAATGGTACATGTGTGGGCCAAGCTTCTCATGGATAGTGTATGGACCAATCCACAAGGACTGGAACTTTGTATGTTTGCCTTTGTCTTTATGGGGTTTGTCCCATTTCAAGACTAAGTCACCCACATCGAAGTTAGTGCTCCCTACAGAATTCTTATCGAACCATCTCTTGATACGGTTCTGGTGGAGTGTGAATTTTTCTTTTTCTTTCATCCTTTCTTCATGTAGCTTGTAAAGTGTATCCATCCTACACTGAACTAGAAGACAAGGCTTGCCTTGGGATTCTTGGGACAATTGGAGTGCAAGCAAGTAGATGTGTAGCAGAAGGATGGCTTCTTTCCCATAAACCAGGAAGTATGGCAAAGTGTTCAGAGAGGGTTTGGGTGTTACGCGGTCAACCCATAAGGCATTCGTCAAGGCAGAGTTCCAGTTACACTATCCAGAGTAAATGGTCTTCTTGATTATGCAGATAAGGTTTTTATTTATGGATTCTACGAGACATTTCCCTACGGGTATTAGTTAGATGAGTGTTTAAGAACAATAACATATTGCAATGAAAAATAATAAAGATTCAAATATGAAAATTAAGTTGCATTGTAAAACACAAGTGATACCAGAATGCCAAAGCGTGAGATGATGTTCTGTTGGAGGAAGCTGATGACTTCTTGGTCATTCACTTGCTTAAGCAGAACTGCTTCTTTCCATCGCATGAAATAATCAATAGCTGTCAAGATGTAGTGGTGTTGTTTTGACGAATGTGGGAAAATTTCCTAATGATGTCGAGGCCCCATTGTTGGAATGGTTCAGTTAGTGCAATAGGGTGCAGTGGGGCTACTGACCTTCGTGTTCTATTGGCACATCGCTAACAGACTAGGCACTTGCGGGCGCAAGCATGTGCATCCCTAAACAATGTGGGCCAGTAAAAACTGGCTCGCAAAACTTTGTGCGCAGTGGTATTTCTTGCAAAGTGGCCCCCGGATAGTCCGCCATGCAGATCATGCAAGACATTCTCTGAATCATGTGCCTCCAGGCACAGGAGCAAGATTTGGTTACTGTGCTTTTTGTAAAGCACTTCATGCACCAACTGATAGGATAAATATTTGAGGTGTAGTGCCCTCTTCTGTCTCATGACGAAGTGGGAGGGTATGGTGCCTTTCTCAAGGTACTGGTGCACAACTTCGTACCAAGAGTTTCCATATGCAGTGGGTGATGCTCGCTTTACATCATACATCTCGATTTCTTGCTCCCAACTAGCGAGCTCTTCTTCTTCCTCCTATGCATGGACTGCTTCAACTACGAGTCTGCAGAAACCATGACCCTTGATGGTGTGAACTGGCTTAATGTCAAGATATACTTTTGCAAGCCTATCATCTAGTTTGCACATCGTTCACCCAGCTCTTGTTGTACAAGAGCTGGGTGAGGCACATAGACTATGCAATGGTTCTTTGACAAGTAGGGTCTGAAGTGTTTCACCACCTTGTATATTGCGTATGCTTGTTTGTCAATAATGGGGTAGTTGAGTTTGGGTCCCTGCATGCTTACGCTCATGAAGGAGATGGGACGTTTGTTGTTCAGCTCATCCTTCTGAGTGATTAATGCAGCAAGCGAGTTGTCGGAGGTGAAGGTGTATAGCAAGAAATCCTTGTTAAAATCTGGGTTGTAAAGTGCAGGCACATCTGCTATAGCTTTCTTTATACGGGTGAATATATTCTTGTCCCTCTTACCCCAGTTTTATATTGCATCCTTCTTGATCATGTCTTGCATTGGTTTCACTATCTGCGCATAGTACGAGATGAACTTCCAGAGGAATTGTATCTTTCCCAAGAAGGACTGCATTGCTTTCTTGTTGGTTGGGTGAGGGATCTGTGTAATGGTCCAGACACATTCTGAATCAACCTCGATCCCACTTCTGGAAATGATGTGCCCAAGGAGGTTCCCCTGAGACACTGCAAATATGCTCTTTTTGGGATTCAAGGAAATCCTATATTTCCAACATTGCTTGAATATCTTCTTCACATGGCATATGTGGTCTGACCTTTTGCTTGAAAAGACAATCACGTCAACAAGGTACACCACTGCACTTTGTTCGATGAGTCCATGGAAGATGATGTCCATGGCACACTGAAAGGTTACACCTGCATTCACGAGACAAAATTGCATTCGTCTGTATGCTAATGTACCCTACTTGGTACAAAAGGTAGTTTTAAGTCAATCAGTTTCCGCTACCAAAACCTAGTTATATCCTTAAAACCCGTCAAGTAAGGAAAACATCTTTGCTTTAGATATTTTGTATAAAATATGCTCCATAGATCGCATAGGGTAGTTGTCTCTGTCTGAGGCGCGGTTCAAGTTTCAGAAATCAACGGTCAGATCTTTCTATATGAGGGGTTCAAGTGACGGATGTACTTTCCTTAGCTTATGCTGAAATGGCTTGACCTCTTCTTTGATTAGAATCACGTTGGATTATTTGTGTGTCGTACATTTTCAAATCGTCCTATGTCCACGCGAACACATCCCATACTATTTGAACAAGCGGAAAAAGGCTTACTGCTCCTACTGTGTGCAACATGTACTGAGATTGACAAACTTTGGATCTTGTTTTGTTCCAAGGTTTATCTGTGCATGCATCATGGTAGAGTTGTGGGTTTTGTTGTTCCTTAACCCCTGAAAGTGGTTCTACAAGTCATAGAGATTTTCTAGAGATACCAAACCCTTGGGCATGAGGTTGCCTTTGTTGTTATCAGCCCCAGCTTGCAAAGTCTCCTCATGCTCGTCTTCTTCAATCGTTGTGTCTTTGAAGACATTAACGTTGGCCATGAAGTGTAGTATCTATTGATCATCGTCAAAAACATGTAGATTAGTTATGTTATCAGCGATAGAAGGCTTGTACAAATTTTCAACAGTAAATATATCCCTAAGTGGTGATATCCTAGAAGCCGTGTTTGCTAAATCATTGGTAGGTGCATTACGCATTCTTGGCACAACAGTGATATTGAATTCTTAGAAGTTAGAGATTAGTCACCATACCTCTTGCAAGTAACTTTTTATACGAGGTGATAAAGAGTGTATGGTGTTACTTACTTGTCATACCACAATTTCTAAATCACCTACCACTTTGGGCGCAGCAACGTTGAGGTTCATGGAATTTTGCAAGCCTAACACGAGTGCTTCGTATTCAGCAATGTTATTCGTGCACTCGAGCTCCAAGCGGCTCGAGATGAAATGTTTCCTATGCTTTGGTTCAATCAAGACACACTTGGCTCTAGAGCCATCATGTGTCTTTGATTCGTCAAAATACATGGTCCATAACTCATTTGTACACGAACTATTTGACGTGCTTGTACTATTGTTATTGTTGCTACTGCTATTGCTACTACTACTAGTGTTACAATGTGTTGTACAGGATTTATTTCCATCAGTTGGGAAAGGAAGGAGACCAAACTGCATGTCTGGTGGGGTTGGAGTTGGCTATGCGAGATAACACCCTAGCATTGTTTCCAAGAGGCAGTTGTCGAAACATGGGCTTTGTGAAAGCCAATGGTTCGTTCTCACCATTGATGGGAGTGACGTTGTATCTAATGTATCTCTCGGATAACACCCGGATATGATTGATTTTTCCCTAGTACGGAAGCCACAAGTGTGACCAGTCTATAGCAAAGTACCCATTCAACTTGTTGGACCAGTCTTTCCTGAGCAGTAATCCATATGCTTCTGGTATGTCCACAACAAAAATGTTCATGCACTAGTGAACTTAGTCGTCATGAGATAATCGAATTATCACATCCTGAAGTTCACCAATGGCTAGTACACATGTCCGATCAAGTTCGATGATCTGCGTGGATGTCTTGATCCATTGTGCATTGATCTTCTTGGCAATGGAGAGTGGCATGATGTTGGTTGATGCACCAGAATCAACCAAACAGTTGTGAACATTGCAGTTAAAGATTTCGAATGAAAGAAAGAATGGAGGGAAACATAGTTTGCTTCTTCCATCCGGAGTGTGTTAAGCAAAGTTGTGAGTGAATCGGGAGATGTGCTTGCTCCCTTGCTAGTAGAGGTTGCGCTTCCTATAGATGTTTGCCCTAGTGTGCACAGCAGAAAATCCCACTTAGTTTGAAACTTAGCTAACTCGAATAAAGAGATGTTTGCATGAATTTTCTTCATGTCTTCCACAATGTTGTAGTCAAGAGCAGGTAGACTCAGCAAGATGTCCGAGGTCAAACTCGTGTTTGTACTGTCTGGTAGAGTGTTCTGCATTTTACTGCCCATGGACGTACTCTTGTTTGTTGTTGTATTCCCGGTCTCGCTATGTGTTTTTTGCTTTTAAATGGCTAGTGGATCAACCTTCCTCAATAGTTCAATATTTTCTCACATCTCCCAAAATGTAGGGGGAGCCCCTTGACTTCTGAGATTGTATCGACCATTATGCTTTTGGGGATGCTTCTCGGTTTTCATTTTTTGCACCACTTGCAAGCACTGATACATGTTGATGACCTACCCAATGTTGGGTGCCTCATCAGGTGCAACATATTCATCATCGTCTGTGTCTCTTGGCTAGCATTTTGTACTTCTTACTACATTTAGTGTGTGGTTGCATATTGAATACGCAACTCATTTCCATTCTGAACAAGTCCCTTCCGGGTGATCGTCTTCATGGAACGAGAAAAAATCGCATTCGCGCATAGTTCTGAGTGGAAGACTGAGTTGGATCTCTATGCAATTTTAGCTGGGAAGCAGTTGCTTCCTAATGACATGCTTCCCTTCTATTGTCTGGGAGGCCGAATGCTCTCAGATGTGTCGATCGTTTGTCGTTTCAGCTCAGACACCTTTTTTGTCAAGTTCTTGACAACATGAGTAAGGGTTTCAATGTCACTTGTTTTATTTTCTTTACCATTTCTCACCATAGCCAGGGGCTTCCTACTCGCATCTCTAGAGTCCTTTGTTGGTTCATCATCATTGACGAATCCAATCGTGTGTAGGTCTTTCTCCACAACAATCGCCTCTTTGTAGTTTTCTAATAACATTGGTTTCACAGCTCGCTTGATGAACTACGGAATATTGGTTGGCCATGGATATGTATAGTAGTCGACAGTGATGGATTCATGAGGTTTCATGTCTACTACAAACTTGTTCAGTATTCACAAAAACCTGTTATTGAAATATTTTACCTTTTCTTTTGACTCCATCGTCAGACTGCCCAACTCTTTGAGCAACATGGTCGAGGTCTTGTCATCAACAATTTTTTCCAAAAACATCTGTTTCAACATATACCAATTATGGATGGAGTTGACAGGAAGGTTGTCATACCATACCGTTGCACAACCATCCAAGGTAAATGGAAATAATGTGCACGCAACATCGTCATATCATACTTCAATTGTTTGCAGTTGTAGGTAGAAGTTGTCCAAGTGATCTTATGCCTTCATTGTTCTGTCAGGGTCATACTTTGTGAGAATTCTCTACGAATGCTCTGGCATCCTGTGCAAAGAACCCGGGAGATCCAATGGTACCTAAGCCATCCATTCCAAGTTTTGGTCAGCCATGTCTTCTTCTTCTTCATCCTCCTCCTCTTCTTCAAAATCTAGCAGTTCTGGATCTAAGATTGTTGGTTCATCTCTACCACTGCCTCTTGCACCAGAGTCTTAGCCCAAGATCACGAGGGTGTCTTATTCTCCCTGCCATAAGACTGGAGGTTCCTCTCCATTCTCAACAACTTCTGTCAGACCTTCGAGTGTGGAAAGAATTGATTCTTCCGCCGATGATGCAACAACTCCTGTGGGAGTGGTCTTTGGCTTACTTGGTGCGTATGGAATATCTTGTATTCCTAAGATCAATCCGACTGCTTTTGAGAACTAATGGGCGATGGGACAAACAGAGCAGAGGTACTGATATGAAATTTCATGTTCATATCTAGGAGGTGAGGAGTAACCAACTTCAAAATTGTGCATAGGTGAGAGGGAGTGCGATTTACTGCCTTGACCATATGATTGATGAGTGGGGGTGAGAGGAAATTCAACCATAAACAACTAGCAACCCTCCTTCTAGCGCCAAAAATGTTGATGGTGTTGGACCTGCCAACATTCAGGGGATCTCCCTGGTATGAAATCCCAACTAGACCTCACACCGTTTAGTGTAGGAGTCCCATCCGATATGATGGCTCGATATCCATTATCTTAAATTTTTGCCTTAGCTCTTGCTTGTCAGCATATAAGAGTGGTTTGCTTTGTCTTCGAACAAAGAGGTTCACGTACCTGGTGAGTGCTTAGTGCTACTTGTGTCAAGGTTTTTTCACTACAGAGGGAGAGGGTGGGAGTGAGTCTCAAGTCGAAAGGGAATAGTCCCAACTCTGTTAGAGACAGACAACATAGCAGGAGATGCACAACTTCTGACGAAGTAGTCCACACGGATGCGGTAATCACAAACACACAATGAATGAATAGCACGTACAATACCTAGCAGAATAGTCCACACAAGTGTGATGGTCATTATAACAAGTTTATGAGAATGGTTACGTCAAGTGTCTAGTAGAATAGTCCACATGGGCGAGACAGCGTTAACAAATTAAACAACACATTTTCGAAAGCATATGTATTAGAACAACCAAAATAGTTCAAATGTCTTAATATAGGTTAAAGCAACATGCATTACAAGCTCCAAAGAATATTCTTACAAATGAATACAGTACATGTGTGAAAATGTGTTGGCCTGTTATCAGGCTTATGAATTAAGAGAAAGTTACAAGACACATCGGTACACCATTACATCACCAACTCTGATAGCGGGGCATTGGAGCCACTGCTCGCTCCTCAAAGAAAAGACTACAGACTCTCAAGGCTATGTGGGAGGAGCCAAGGTGAAAATTCTTTTGCATGTACAAATGAGGGGTATATATAACAAAGGGTGAAACTGACCCTTGTGATTGTTCAACTTCCCTCATGATTGTTTGACTTACATGACTCTTCAACTTTACATATGGGTCCCTTAGACTTCCATGTTACATTACATTGATTACAACAGTATGCCCCACAGTAGTGATTTGGTTGAGATGACTCATGACATGACTCGACATGATAGTGCTGGTATGTTCATGTTGCTGCTGGTGTCCATGTCGAGTTGCAGTTTTGCTGAGTGATGAATGTACTCTAGGTTTATCATAGCTTCACCTCTACATGGCAAGGTGTGTGAAGTCTTATATGGTATTGGTGTTCGCTTGATGTTGCACGTGGACATCTCTTCTTCGCGTGTACTTGGTGTGCTCCATGTGTTCATCCGTTCGTGAACAAGTCTCCTAGCATGCGCTCCTTGTTCATCATTGTTGGCTGGATAAATCGATCTTGTGGACAAGGCCGATCTCCCTAGTATCAAAAGATATCTAGCAACAAGCAAGACAAGCAAATCTACCCTTCTCTAAACATATTGTGATTCATTAATAAAAACTATAGAGGTGTTTAGACCCTACCTTAAGTCCAACGCTAGTTTGTAGCAGTCGTCCTTTAACCGTTCGAAAGAGTTTCCTTTTGAGAACCTACAATCACAAAGAAGCACATATCAAATAACACCTGCATAGCTAATATAATAAATCATGTTCATTATGGTGATCAAGGAATCCATAAAATAAACCATAAAACACAGCTTATTGAGAAAAATAAACTTATTTGTATTAACTTTGAAATAGAAGAACCTTACAACCTTTGGTGCCTTGATGTTGTACAAGCTCTTCCCAGGGTCTGAAACAGGAATCTCCTTTATTTTGACAAACCTCACACTCTTCCAAATGAGTTCAAAGAGGTATGTAATCTCTCCTCACAAAAGCTCAATTAGGAAGACTAAGTTCCAGTAGCATTTCACCTCAAAAATATTCATCTTTCAACCTCTCAAGTAACCAGCCCAATGCTTCATTTTATAGTGCAAAGGAAGGAGGTTACAGGTCCACCTATGAAGGGATAGAGTCTTCCTTCAAAGGGATAAGCTCCTCATATCAAGGGGTTAGCTCCTTAAGGTATGGGGTGCATGAACCTTAAAGGAGCGAACTTGTCACCTCAAGATTCCTTCCAGAAGCTTCTAGAAATGACTCAAAGTGAGTTTTTAAGAATATACTTGCGCCTTTTTGACTTTTACAGGGGTCTGTACCCATAACACAGAGACAGAGCGGTCAGGTGCGCAGGGGACATGACCTTTAGGTGCGGGACCGCAGGTAATGCTAAGAGAAAGTGCGGAACCAGTGTTTTATAGACTTTTGAGGGATTTCTCTTATTTTCAAGGCTTGATATGAAGAACTGAGGCTTAAGACTTGAAAAGGAGGAAAGTATGAGTGATAATGGACTCACACAGATTGCAGAATGTCAAGGTGACAATTTTTGTGCAACAGATTGGCCCCTAAAGTGCGAAGTCTGTAATAGATGAAGATAGAATTTGTCATCTAAGAAGAGTGAAGTAATTTATCATTTCAAGGATCATCCTGTGGAAACCCCGGTCAGAACCTGTGAAAACATTCATTGCAAAATATATATGTGAACATATCATCGTTGAGGTAGGCATTCCCATACTCAGATCAAAACTGACTAGAAACTAACTAAACTGCTCTGATACAGGAATGATCTTGTAATACATCAAAAGTATAGACATATGTAGACACAGTATGGGCACAGCCATATGTTTATCAATAGTCCACTATATAATGAATAACAAAATTCCTCGCAGCCTGGATGGTGGAAACTAGATCCAGGGTCTTGATTTCTGCTTCCCGAACTAGTACGATTCTATCCATGTGAATAAATGTGTCGAAGTCGAACATGATAGAAACCACTTGATTACCAATCAATGATGTGAATTGTTAAAAAGTGTGAGAGAAACCACCAGTAATGTCAATGGCTCTCAAAGTACTCAGTACAATCCATGAAATGTGAATAGATGAGTTGATGTCGAACATGTCATAGAATCCATGAAATGTGAATAGATGAGTTGATGTCGAACATGTCATAGAATCCTTTGATCGAAGGTCAATGATGAAACTTGTCATCGAAGGTGAGAAATCTACCATTAGGCATGCAGATTCCAAGGTACAGACGATTTCTAGATCATCTTTCTAGATAATGAGCTGAAGTCGATAGAAAGCGATCTGTCGTAGGCAAGCCCACAACACGAAATCATAGATCAAGTTTTGAAGAAATATATTTAGCAAGGACTAACTCAGGGATGGTCAAAATGGATGATAGATATTTTGCAGATGAATCATTTATTTGGACTGACCTCTTGAACACTTAACGACACTACAGATGGTTTGGTGACAATTGACCCAAAGCTAATACCCAGAAACTGGCTGAAGACTTTCAATATGGTTTGATTAACTGTTAGTCAAAGGATTTCCCAACCCAAGTGAACAAAAAGTGTCGTGTTCAAGAGTGGTTAACTGCTTCTCTAAAACACAAAGTGTAACAAACAGGTTCATTTTTCTCTCTTTTCCCCCACCATTTCTGGCAAGTACCTCTTTATTTTTGACAAGCTTGAAGAGGATAACATTTGCTTGGTTATAAGCTCATCCTTCGGATGAGTCCAACTAAGTTTTAAAATTTGAACCCTAAGAAGGAGTGGTCCGTTCCTATTTAAAATTTAATAGGTCCTTTACTGTTAAATTTTAACGAGTCCAGTAGGTGTTTTTCAATTTTAGGGAGTCAGAAGAAAAACTTAAGGAAACTCCATGGGTGTCCTTTTTCATAAATTTGTGTCCCCCAAGCCCAAAAAAGTATAAAATAATACTTGAGAGAACCACTTGACCATTACGATCAAGGAGTACTTTTCATAATTAGTGGCTCTGATCTGAAAAAAGTAAAAAAGCGATCGAAGACACGTCGTTTTAAAACCAATATTGAACTTGAAACAACAAAAGTACGACGATCTTTTCATGTTTATATGGTCAGAAAAGAGTTGTAAGTAGACCGCCTTTTTTAATTCTATTTAACGAGTTAAAAGGGAAAAACTCGGTAATCTTTTCATATTTTATGCGTCAGAAAAGAGCTTAAAGAGGACTCCATGTTTTTTGTTGAAAATGATCAATTTTTCCTGAAAAATCCAATATTCTGCACAAAAACTCAAAACATTACTCATACCTATTTAAGATAAATAAAAATGCATCAAAAATTTACCTTTTTAAAGTGAAAAATAAATAAATTAAAAATTCATTTATCCAAAAAAGCTTATAAAAAGGGCTTGTGTAAATTCATTTTTACCGTTTGACTTCAGAGTGAGAAGTAAGAGCTTTTGGGTAAGAAAATTCTTGTGAAGATTGCGGAAAATCCATCTGTTGGAATCGAAAACCGTCAGCTCCAGGTAATCCACATCATCCTTATCTTGCATTTCAACCGTTTGCATTTCATTTTAGGGCTTTAAAATTGATTTTTTTAAGGAGAATTTATTTTAGAAAAACACTCGCGGGGATACGTAGGTGCAACATGCAGCCCCTACGGACCCCGACTTTTTTCTACAAAGAAAAAAGGCGTGGGTCCATACCTATTGCTTATGACGAGTGCGGACCTATGAACTGTCCCTAACCAGTAGGTGCGGACCCCACGAAATAGGTTTTAAATTTTGAAATTTCTTCATTTCCGCCCAAACGTTTTTGAACTAAATTGTTCTAATATGTCTTTTTTGCAATGTAGGACATACAAAATGCTTATTTGGCGGGAACGCGAGAATGAGGATGTGGACCTAGTCGCAATAAATCATCAACCCACATTGGATGCATTGAGAGCATGCAGACTGTTTAAATTCTAGGCCATACCTGGCATGAGGGCCCAAGAGACTTCTTGCAATGGCTGGTAGACAGGTGGAACATATAGGACCAGTGTTTCATGATTGGTGTCCAACGGCTCGAAATTGAGCTAGAGGACATATATTTTTTCACTGGTTTCCCCAAGAGAGGCAAACGATTATCTCTTTTCGAGACTAGACCAGGTGGCCAGTCTGTTGCTAGTCTCCGATTGGAGTTTTTCAATGATCAAACAGAGGACAAACGGATCGATATTAAAACTATTGCCCGTCCTGAACTTAATGTTATTGCGTTCACTATCACCAGACTATGTAGGAATGGAGCATTGCATGTAGCTACCAGATCCCAGATGTGAATGGCAGTAGACCATTATCGAGGTACCATCTTCAACTAGTGCGAAGCTGTGTTGGCGAATGTAAAAGGCCAACTAACTAGAGCAAAGAACAGACAACTAAAAGACTTTGGATATGGTTTCCTGGTCATGAGCTTTGGTCTAGAGAGGGTCCCTATGTTGGTCCCACAGCAGCTTTCTATTGAGGCTGGACTTCCTCGAGAGCCTAGGATAATGCGTTGGGTTGCAGTGATGGCCCGTCATCCTGAGGAGGGTTCAGAGGTTGTTCGATTTCCGTCTGAGTATTTTCGTTGGTTGAGGAACCAACTTTTTGTGATTTAGGATTTTCCATACGCTGGGATGGATTACCATGGTGACCCAGACATGATTCTTCCACCAGGAGAGCAGTGGGATGATTCAGGTAAAATCATTCTCAACATTTCCTAAGTTTTAACTTCTTCTTTTTTTTTTAAATCGTCCTGTTACACTGAATTTTGTCACCTTGACTATCTGCAGTTTATGTGGCCTCATCAATAGCCACATTGTCCTCTTTGTCAAGCCCCATACCTCTGCTCTTCATGTCAAAACTTCAAAGAGAGAGAAAGTCACTTGAAAACATGTTTAGCTCTGGGTACGCAGGTTCTCTCTACCTTGCCTGCGTGTACGCACTCCAAATACAGTATACCTGCGTACTTGTACGCTCTGTAAACTAAAGCTAGGGTGCGTACCCCTGTAAAGGTCAAAAGGCGCAAGTTTTATCTTTAAAAAGTTACTTGTGGTCACTTCTAGAGCCTTCTAGAAGAGTTTTTGAC
>APFE031326061.1:2983-17894 GCA_000404065.3 Pinus taeda | reverse complement strand
TGACTATGAAGCTATAGTGAGTTTGGTGAGGTAGAGGGTTTTAGAGAGGGGACTCTTGAGCTACGGTTGCTCTCCTCTGCCAGCTAGACTCTTCCTCCACTGTACAACCCCATTGCAGCTCGGGGGTCCGCGGGGAAGAAGAGTACCCAAGGAGTAGGTTGGGAGGTTAACTGGTGGGTCTCATTCGGATCAAGTGCGGCATCATATACTCGCAGACGGACCAGCGACAAGGAATTACCCGCGACAACCGATCAAGCGAAATCGCGCCTCTCCGGTGTACGGTACATGTGTATTTCGTTATTACTTGATCTTAAATTTAAAGCATATAATGTGGTGTTATTTCCTGAATGAACATCAGTGATGTATGTGTTGATTAAATTGAATTCTTATTGTGTTTGCTTTCCGGTTGTAATTTCTGTGTAAAACAAATAAAAAAATTTGCTGGACATTTCACTGTTTTAGTTGGGTCGTTTCACTCAGCCCGAATTTTTCTTATAGTTGTCAGATATATATCTTTCTAAAATCTAATCAGGTTGTCCACGAAGATGACACATACAATTATTAATCAAGTACCATGTATAGTTATGCCATACTACATAGATTTTGACATACACCACAATATATACTATATTAAAATAATAATCTAATCAAGAATATTATCTCTGAATACTATTATATGTAAATGATATAACATCATATATTCATATAAATGACAATGATCTCACATTACACATGATTGTATCTTCCTTATCTGATGCATTAAGAATTCAATAATATTTCATGTGTCATTCTCTTAGGTTTCTATAGAAAATTTGAGCTTTCCAACTTACAAACAATTCCCACATTAGTTGTGTAAACAATAATACTTACAAACACTTCGCAAATTAGTTGTATAAAAAATAATGATGGTCCATCCCATCTCACAATCAAATTTTCATACAAGAAGCATAAAATCATCCACATACAATTGCCAGTGAAACTACGCAACAAAACATAATGTCACAAATATATGTGCCACTCTTACATCCTACTTGATTTATGTTTTCTCAATCCAAGTTTCCCTTCTTTATTCCATAAGACATCTCTGTAACCAAAATATTCAGGATCTACTCACAATTTTTTTTAAACTAATTGTTTACTCTTTAGGAAACATCACAATTTGAGGTTCAAGCCACTTTTTTTTTTTTTAACTAACAAGCTAAGATTGTATACAATCCTCATTGACCCATTTTTGTATTATAGACAATTCCTTGGATTACCATAATCTTCATCACTTCTCTTACTTGAGAATCAATTATGAATGACTTAGTTTGAAGATCTTGATTCCAAACACAAATTAAACATATCTTTTTGCAAGCTTGTAATCAAGAATAACTCTCATCATTATGCAAATACAATATCTATATTATCAAATCTATCTTGATAACTGCAAGTCAACCTGTTTTCTAACTATAAAATCAATCATGTTTTCTATTCAATAATTAATCAATTCATTTGGTTTTAGGCCTTATTCCTTACTATTAATACATACACATTTTTTTATATGAAAACAATACATTTCCCAAACAATGAAGAATCTTTTTGGTTTTAAATAAGATTTAGACTATCACAAGGGCATTTCTAGCCTAAAGCTAAGTTTCCTTTTTAAAGGAGAATTACCACCCTCTCAAAAGATTACTACCTATTTAAGGGCTTATAACTACTCATAAAACTATACAGGAAAGCACATATTACTAAATCCAACAATCTCTTCAATTCCATATACAATACAATCATCTTAGGTTTCTAAACCATGTAACAATTCCAATGCATCAAAATGTGATCTCACAAAAATATCACAAGCACATATTCTTATAAAATAAGAACTCAAATAAACTTTAATATTAATCACAAAGATTTTCCCTTTAAGTTCAAATAAAACAAAGTTCTCATCACATAACATGTTTATCTTGTAAACATGTTATTCTTTTAACAATTTACAATTTCATCAGATTTCAAGAAAGAAATTCATCAAGTTCATAAACAATATGAATTTTGACTCCATTGTCTAACTAACAATAGTTTGGAGCAGTTCATGAGTTCAATCCTCATAATTTCTCTAATTAATTTAGTCAAATAGAATTCAACCAATATGCAATTGATAAAAATCATTAAGGAGACTATTATGGATTTCCTAGACCTAATTTGTCTTAAGCCAATAGAAAAGATATTTCATCAACTTATCACAATAATATTTTTCTACATTTCAAGAATTTGAAAATCAATTTAATTCTACCTAAATCCAACACATACAAAAGAATTACAATACTAGAGGATAGATACCTAGTTCACACTTGACTCCATATATCAAAATCAATTATTCCAAAATTCTAAACCACCTAACGGTGTTCACTATACCAATATTAGTATCTTCGTATGTAATAAAAAGAAAATAATGGATTTAAATCTCAACCAAATTCATGTTACGAATCTATATCCATTTAAATTTGATTACACATAATCAATCCTCCTTAATCATGTATATGGGATTGTATCAAAGCAATTTGTTCATTCTAACCAAAAGAATTACTTAGCTCATAGATATATGTTAGTATGGATTCCACACCCATTACCTCATTAATTAGCTCATAAATAAATGTTAGTATGGATTCCACTCCCATACATTAGCTCATAGATATATTCTAGTATGGAATCCACACCCATAGATAACTTAGGGAAAACATAACCTTCAAGTGTTCCTTAAAATAACTTCCACAGCCATTCATGCACTAGCTATTTAAGCCTCTTGTTTATTAGGAATGTCATACCGCAACCTAGTATAGGAGTAATTTCAAGTTATTTGATGTATAATGTTAACCCAAACTACACAAAATTGTGTCAAATAAATCATAGGAATCCCATTCTTACTCGTTAAGTATGTATTCCCAAATCATATTTTAACACATCAAATTAATGCACATACATTACTCGTGAATCTACATTCGCAGTTAAAAGTGAAATCCTTCAAGGTGACTTTTGTTAATTTTCCATTAACGTAGATAATAAAAGAGTCAAAATTAACATGATGAACTCAATCATCATGTTAATTGAATCTCATCCTTACACTTGTTATGTTGAGAAATCCAATAGGGTGGGAAGTTAATTGATTTATCTTATTATGACATTATCTTGTGAGGTTTCATTATTAGTTTTCCTTCTTTTGTTTTATCTTTTCTTATCATCAAGACTAATGCCAAAAATAAAATAGAAAAATACATGAGATGTAGGCACACAACCAGGGAAAAGCCCCTACGTAGGGGAAAACCCAGTCAAGTAATTCTTCCTTCTATAGATTCAAAAAAAATAATGAGATAACCAAGAGTCTCTTAACCTAGACCAAAGACTTCTTCCTTCCATCAAGTCAACCTTGTCACATCATGCTGAGTTATGTATTGAATATTTCATTTGACAATGCTTTGTTCAACAAATATAATAGCTCCCCTTAATAAAATTCGGTTTGTTTCACTCTTGCAACTATGTCGTGATTTGATCATGTTTTAATGGTGACATACTTCAGTTATGTGGCAATCAAGTCATGCATACAGTTCTATGGCATCCTCAACATACTTCAATCCTCGGTTCTATGGTGATAGCGTAGTATTCGGTCTTGTGGTAGCCCTTAACATACTTCAACCTTGTCATCCTTTTCATTTAGGCTCCTGCAATCATAGATACTTTGGATCTGTAGTAAATTTCGTTTTGATTTATTTTATCACCTCCACAAGCAGCTATAACTTCAATGAGATCCTTTTTCTTCAATGAATTACAAACCAGTAATCCAAATTTCCTTCTCCATCAAACTTGTATAAGTTCTGAGATAACTTGGAGTTATAACCCATAAACTTATCCAATGCTTTGACCTTGTGAACCAATACTCCTTTGTTGTCCTATAATATGAGTCACTGTGATACATTGAACTTGCTTTTTGAGATATTACAAACGTGTTTCTGCTCTTGGCTTGTAGAGTGAAGTCTACACACCTATATATAGTTGTTTCCCAATGTAAATGAGCCGACTTGTGTTTGTTTGAGAAGCTAACTTGTAGAGTATTTGTTTGGAGGCTGACCTTGCAAGGTGACTTGATGGAGGAGTCTTTTGACAACAAAAAAAAAATTTGACTTTGAATTTAAACAAAAATCCTAAAGTCTACAATGGGGGCTTGACCTATGATATTGAGCCAAGCATGAAATCCATGCTTTAACAAGTCAATTTAATTAATAATATTTTTTTTTCATTCTTTTGAAAAATATACTTCATTTGGAATCAAGTACAATTATGAAAACCAAACCTAGTCATATTCTTCAACGCTCCCTCTTAATTAGGGAGGTATTCATACTTACATATGTCTATAGACATACATGGAAGATCTCAAAACACATTATTAACAACGAGTTTAGGAACACTAAGTGTCACAGACTAGATTCCTAACTAGGGCAATCTATCCAGTTGGGACTAACATGGACTAGAGATTTCAACCTCTCTAGGTACCATCAGGCTTACTTGCTAACCATCAACCCATGGATCTAGGTGCGTATATGAGGTCAGAGCTCTATGACCAATGCCACCCTCCCAATTTTTGGATCTAAACATCAACATAAAGTGTTGGCCATATGTTCTCCTAGGCAATGTGTCTTACACACAAATCCTCAACACTCCTGATTATTCCAATTGGTATCAAGTCCTCCTCGATAAAACAGATCGATAACAAATCTCTCTCAATCAAACTAATTAGTAACCAACATGTAAAACATGCTATCAAACCTTTGAGAGATTTACCTTTACAAACAAAACCCCAATTAGTAATAAACTTTCAAATGTACATAAATAAACACAAACCTCTGGGGTCTTTCAAATGTCTTGATGTTTCTTCTCAATTTATCACAGTAGGAATTTCAAGCAAATCTTGATAGAAGATTCCTCAATAATACATCTTCCTTTCCTACTTCACATGCAATAACATATTCTACAATCAGATCCTGCTTTCCTTATTTCAATAGGCCCTTAAAATGCATTCTCCAATTTCTTCTTTCAAGGTATCTATTATGACCATAATATGCCCTCCCTCTTAACTTAACGAGATTTCTTCTATCTAGGCTCCCTCTTAGCTTAGGGAGATCAACGTCTTCTTATGACATTGGAGAATCTTTCATGTATTCCATCCTTCCTATCAAAGTCATATTGATCATCATCATTCAAATCACTTCCTTCATCATGCTTACCATATCAATTTTACTTACGAACATCTCCACTATATTGAAGATTATGTATCTGCACAACTTAGATAGCAAGTACAACCAAATCTATAGAAGCATGAAGTTAACAACATCATACAATAATGGAAGAATTATACTTTATACATCAAATTCCTAGACTTATTTAGGTACATAATCAACAAGAGACTATACTTCTATATTTCAGATTCTTGCCCAAGTTTTATTACAAACCCTAAATCATATCAACAACTCAAATCAAGCTATTAATCTCATTAAATCTAAAGCCTCAATATTTCCTTCAGAGATATGAAAATCTCTTTTATGACCTATTGTAAACCCTCAAATAACAAGTACAATTTAACAATACATCCAACAATTTTTCGAATTCATATGTTAGATTTCTACTAGGATTTAGTGCAAGATCCTAGATTTCATACATGAGTCATAATTTGAACTTCAACATTCAAAACTAATCATATCTCAATTTGAGATTTCAGCAATATTTCATAAATCTTAGATTATCACCTTTGAGACACTGTCATCACATATAGAGAATTAAAATTCTACTAAGGTTTAGTTACAAAACCCTAGAATTCTCCTAGGGTATCAAACTTTGACTAGGGCTTAGTTATAAACCCTAAGACTTATGACCATCAAAAATTAGGTCAACACATATATCTAGGATTCCATCATCATGCACAAACATATCATAACAACATATGTTAGTCAAACCCAATGACACAAACACATTTAGACATATAACATATTTGACTATATGGACAAACATATGCCTAGGGTTTCATTCCTAAGACATTATATAAAATAAGGGCCTTGCTCATAAACCCTACCAAACCCTAAATATCTAGGGTTTCAACACATAACACAACAAACCCTAATCTACCAAAAACTTCAAAGGTTTGACATTTCAGTCATCGCCATTCAACCCTAACAAGTTAGTGTTTTCATAACCATACCAAAACCCCAAACATGACATCATCAAAAACCCAAAGATCAAAATAATAGTATTTTTCTAGACTTCATCAGTAACCCTAAGCACATTAGGGTTTTCACATTAGCATAGACATACCCTTAGGTTAGGGATTTACAAAGAACCCTTTTAGGGTTCCACATAAATGATCAAATATATATAGAAGGTAGATTTATCTAATGATTAATCACCCTTATAAAGAATATATATGACTCATAGGTTCTATACATAACAATGTTAGTAAACTTCAAAAAGATATAATGAGCATACCTTATATATTAATAGAATTTTATAAAGTGCATAGTCGAAGACGTACTTGGAGTTGTTCCTTTTACAAACCTTATAAGGTTTCTTTTATTGAGGTGCTCTCATTGAATGCTTTCATAGTTTGTTCTTTTATGAGTCCAAAGAACCAACTTGATTTATACCTGCAACTTTCAAGCACAACCGGAATATGAAAGCATAGTAGTATGATGACCATCTAGGATTTCTGTTATTTTAGGAGATGTTGATTACTAATGCTTATTGAGTCAAATATAAATCTTATAATGAATTGTCATATATCCTAGATGTTATGGATTATGAACAAAAGTATATTTACTATTTCTTTACAAAGATAACTTCACAAATTCTAAGAATAACTAAAACTAGTCATGCCATACATACGTCGAGTCTAACATACCTTTGTCTTTTCATCGTCCTTAAATCTTGTTTCTCTTTTCTAAAGAAAAATTATTAGATAATTATAAGGAGCAATGTTAGTACTTACTTGTATTTGGATGAGGACTTCAAGAATTCTTTAATAAACTGAGGAAAAATATCTTTATTGTTGTCATCATGACCTTTGTATCCTTCTATGATAATAATGGAGAAGCTACTACAGGTTCCAAAGGATTTCTACTGATGCAGATTGCTTCTTTGATATTTTTATGACTTTTTTCTTTCTTCGATACGTTCATATATTGTTTATCCTTTATAACAGTGATCATGTCTCCATTGGTTTTGATGTGGTTTAACCTTGTAGTAATGATTATATTCTTGTACTTTCTTCAGACCTTTTCTGTGCCTTCTAGAATCGGGAGATTAGAACTCAAGAGTGAGTGTTTTTCTTTAGCTGCTTTCAATGTATAGGTCAGGGAGTAATTGTATTTCCTTCTTGCCAATAATGTGATATTCAACCTTCTTCCACCATAGTTCTGAAACCATGTTGAGAAATCCAATAGGGTGACAAGTAAATTGATTTCTCTTATTATGACATTATCTTGTGATGTTTCATTATTAGTTTTATTCTTTCGATTTATCTTTTCTTATCATAAAGACTAATGCCAAACCAAAAATAGAAAAGGACACGAGATGTAGGTGCACAACCAAGGGAAAAAACCGTACGTAGGGGAAAACCCAGTCCAATAACTCTTCCTTCTATAGATTCAAAACAAAGACTGAGATAACCAAGACTCTCTTAACCTAGACCAAATAATTTTTCCTTCCATAAAGTCAACCTTTTCACATCATGTTAAGTTCTGTATTGGATATTTCATTTGACAATGCTTTGTTCAACAAATATAATAGCTCCCCTTAACAAACTTCAGTATATTGTTTCATTCTTCCAACTATATAATGCTTTGATCATGTTCCAATGGTGATATAATTCAGTTCTATGGAATCCTCAACATACTTCAATCCTCGACTATGTGGTGATATCCCAATCTTCGGTCCTGTGGCAGCCCTTAACATACTTCAACCTTGTAATCCTTTTCATTTAGGCTCGTGCAATCATAGATACATTGGATTTGTAGTAGATTTCAGTCTACTTTATTTTATCACCTTCACAGGAAGCTATAAATTCAATGAGCTCCTTTTTCTTCAACGAATTATAGACCCATAATCCAAATTTCCTTCTTCATCAAACTTGTATTAGTTCTGAGATAACTTGGAGTTACAACCCATAAACTTATCCAATGATTCGACCTTGTGAACTAATACTCCTTTGATTTCTTATAATCCAAGTCATTGTGATACACCAAAATTGACCTCTGGGATATTAAGAACTTATTTATGTTCTTGGCTTGTAGAGTGAAGTCTACACACCTATACATAGTTGTTTCCCACTGTAAATGAGCTGACTTGTGTTTGTTTGAAAATACGACTTGTAGAGTATTTGTTTGGAGGCCAACCTTGCAAGGTGACTTGATGGAGGAGTATTTTGACAAAAAAAATTGACTTTGACTTTAAACAAAAATCCTAAAGCCTACAATGGAGGCTTGACCTATGATAATTGAATCAAAAATGAAACCCATGCTTTAACAAGTCAATTTAATTAATAATAAAATTTCTTTTTCATTATTTTGATAAATATATTTCATTTTGACTCAAGTACAATTATGAAGACCAAACTTAGTTACATTCTTCAACATGTTACACATTTGCAAAGCATACACATTAAGGTCATCATACTATAGTCCAGATTAAGCCAATATTGTTCTTGGTAGATACAATTTCAGCTAGTAAACCCATATTAAATTAATGATGCATTAAACATATATTCAACCATGCATGCACTCCACATATCCAACTCACCCATTGACAATCAAGCCATTCACATGCATGGGTTTAAACCCAACTTCTCAAGCACATCCTTTTCAGCATGTCTTTAAGTCCTTTAACATATTTCCAATAATTTGTCTTAACAAAAATATAAAGGAATATAAGAAAGCATTATTTCTCCTTCATGAGTTTCTAGATGACATAATAATAATAATATCCCTTATGCAACCAATATGCTTCCAAGTCAACATACACAACATGCATGCAAAATCAACATTCATACATCATCAACCTATAAGCAAGCATGTTGGCCCATTAGGCCCTAGTGTTGTAACTTCGCTCTGATACTATATGTAAGGTCCCACCTTACCAACCATCAATAATATAGAGAAGTAGAGGTCACATTAATAACTAAGACACAATTTTTTATTTATTAATCCAACTTATGGTAGGTTGAATGCTTCAGCCATTAAGACCTTTTGTCAATTAGATTGCAATAAAATTGTACAAAAAAAAAAAACATACATAAAATGAACTACATCTATTGTGGAATTTATTCAATCATTTAGTGTGCATACATCTAAGTTTCAGCCAACAATCCAATTCACCGTAAGCAAAAACCATGTTATCAAACATAGAATAATGGATTTAGATAATAGATATGACCTACTATGGACAAAAAATCATTATAAACTAAACTTGAAAACTGTGACAACACATTCTTATTTTTAATCCCTTACATGTACATTCTCAACTATAGCTGCCATTCATTATTGATTAGCTCATAAATAACTCGCTATATATCTCATAAACATTCACAGGTAGAAATTTCCAATAAATTGAAATTTCTACAACACCTTAAACTAATAATAAACTAAAATTTCAAGAATAGCTATGAATATACCTTACGATGTATATATATACAACTCCAAAAAGATGAGAGTATGCTCCAAGTCCAATATCCTTACCAACTCATTGTGAACCATCTGTTTTCCACCCAACCATATCTAGGGATAACTTATCCCCCTAGAACCCCCGAGCTGTAAGAGCTCACAAGAAGTACCAAAATATAGCAATAGAGAGATATAGAAGGCAAGTTGAGGAAGATAAGTTTCACTTCCTCCCAATACCACTCATGGTCAGCTCCACCAAGTAGAGCTACTTAGTAATTTAGTTTAGGAATTTCAAATTCATTTTGAGAGAAATTGACTACTCTCCAAGTCTCTCCCTCTCATAATATTTTTTTTTTTTTATTTTTTTTATTTTTTTATTATTTTAAATCTCTCCAACTCTTGGTATCGCAATGCACCTCCCTCCAATGAGAATACATGAGACACATATATAGGAGGAGAAACAAATTCTTGTCATAAAGTAGGAGTAACATGCATGCCTTGTATTCCATTTAGAGGAGTGTAACTCATACCATTAAAGAGAGGTATGCATACCTTAATTAATGAGACTGTAACATATTCATTAAAGAGAGTGTAAGAGGAATATTTCATGACATGTATTTAATGAGTGTAAGAGGAATATGTCATTTTTTGATGAGAGCATGAAAGAGAGTGTAATGTATTATTAAAAGAGAGAGAGAGAGAGTTACATAGAGCCATATGAATCATCAAGGAGAGAAGTGTGAAGTGGTTGAGGAGATGAAGGTGAATTATAATTCCCTTTTAATAATAATATCATAGTCTCATAAAAGATAATAATAATATTAATAATATTGGGGATTAAGTCGAGCTTGAACTATTAGGATTGATTAATGACAAGTTAAGTGATTTTCCTTCAACTACGCTTGATTACCAATTTATGCAAGGTGATTTACTTATTTTGAAAAGTCATACTTGAGATGCTAGACATGGCTTTCTATTTTTAGAAAGTCACTCTAGAATTGTCAGAAATGCTATTTTATTAAGGAAATTCTTCCCTAATCTTCCCATGAGTGGCATTTTTCTTCTGGAGAATAGGGATTCTACATCCATATTGCATGCATCTCCGTGCATTAGTAGATTGAGGACTCCACACCCTGATCTACTCTAAGGATCCAAGATTCCACACCTTGATCTTTTAAATATTTAGGACTCCACGTCCCAATCTTTTTATTATAGATCAAAGATTCCACGTCTTTATCTTTCATGGATTTAGGACTATTCGCCTTAATACTTTTATTATAGACTCAATACTGTTGGGTGTGTGTTATATTATTTCCACGACTAGCCCCACACACAATAGGGGGGTCAAAGGGGGGCGATAGCGCCCCAAGAATTTTTTTGGGCCCTATATTAGGTGGGAGGAGCTACCTATGGTTTTGTGCATGGGTTTTTCACATGGTTTTGGGCATGATGGTTTTGTGTCCATGGTATCTTGTAGATCCTGTCAAGAGAACTATGATTATGTTCTAATCCAGGGTTAATGGATTGGGGTTTATGAATGCTTCGACATGTATATATATGTGTGGTAACATTGAAAGGACTATAATGAAAAATCAATCTGGTAGTCCCGATTTTGGGATCCAAGGGAAAATCTTTGTGTATTTGTTTTGTGTTTCTCACCATTGTATATTTTTTGTCTTTAAGAATTCATTTACAGGTAATTTATGTACAGGATTAAAACCTACATTTGGTATTAGAGTTGTTTCGACTTCAAGGGGACGCCTTTGCTACTGAGGGGTTTTTCTCGAGCATGTGGTAGACCCTGTTCAGTGGGAGATTTGCAAGATCAATTCTTGCGGTGAAAAAACATAGCGAGCAGTGGAAAGATAAAGATCGAGAAATTTAATGGTTAGAGTTTTGAGTTGTGGAAAATCAAGATAGAGGATCTGCTGGTGGGTAAAGATCAATGGATTATGGTAGATCCGAGTACTAAACCAATGGAAATGACAACTGAAGACTGAGTGAAGTTGGATCGGAAAGAAAAGAGCACAATATGGTTGTGTATCTCAGATTTAGTATTTTTGAATGTATCAGGGGAAGCTACGACAAAGGATTTGTGGGACAAGTTAGGGACTTTGTAACAATCTAAGTCTCTGCTGAACAAACTATTCCTATGGAAAAAACTATATAACGTGAGAAAGAAGGATGGAGACTTGGTGATAGATCATCTGAACACCTTTAATATATGGTAAGCTATTTTTTATCTGTTGATATTAAAATTTTAGATGAAGATAAGTGCATCAATTAGTTGTGTTCTCTACCAGATTTGTGGGATAGTCTGCTTGTTGCTACAGGTAGCAATACAACTACCTTGAAGTTTGATGAAATAGTCTCATCCTTATTTTCAGAGGAGATGAGAAGGAAAAATATGGAGAGTCAAAATGGAGATGCCTTGTTTGTACAAGGATGGTCCCAGAACAGAAATAAAAATAAGTTCTTGAGTGGGAGATCTAAATCTAGAGGGAGATTTAAATCTCCAGCAAAACCTATAAAGGTATGTTGGAATTGCAAAAAGGAAGGGCACTTCGAAAATGGATGTAGATCTAACGCTCCTGAGAAAGGAAAGGGATCTGATGATGCTCCTTCTACAAAGGTGAAAACCAACTTAGATGAAGTTGGGGATGTGTACTTGGCATCTTCTTCAAGTACACATGTAGATCATGAGGCATGGTTGATTGACTCAAGTGCATCCTTTCACTTCACTCCCCATAGGGAGTTGTTATGCGAGTATGAGAAATATGATAGTAGTGATGTCTTCTTATGGGATGCCAAGAAGGCTAGAATTATAGCATGTGGAAAAGTCAAGCTGAAGTTGTAAGGTGAAAGGATTAGAACACTTCCAGGTGTTCTACATATTCCTGCATTGGCCAGAAATCTGATTTCTATAAGCAATATGGATGATGCGGTTGTAAAAGAAATGTTCAAGAAAGACACCTGCAAGATGGTTTGAGGAGCACTGGTATTGATGCGGGGAGTTTAGTTTGGAACTCTATACAAGCTTCTGGGTAGTACTGTTATTGATGGGTGCAACATTTCAGTGGTTCGTGAAAGTGGAGTAGAAAATCTAGTGGTCTCTGGAGAAAAGACCATGCGATGGAATCAAAGGCTTGGATATATTGGAGAGAAGGGCTTTCGAATACTTCATGGTAATGGTATCGTAGAAGTTATGTCTAATTTCTCTCTAGATTTCAATTTCTATGAACATTTTGTATATGGGAAGCAGAATCGATTGAGTTTCCTCTCTAATGCTAAGAGGGAAAAAGGGATATTAGAGCTTGTGCACAACGATGTCTTTGGACCTATGTCAGTTCCATCATTGGGTAATTTTATGTACTATGTATCATTTATATATGAATTCTCAAGGAATACATGGATATATTTCCTCGGGAAGATATATGAAGTCTTTGACAGGTTTAAAGAAAATAAGGTTCTGGTGGAAAATGAGACAGAGAATAAGATAAAGGTGCCAAGGATAGATAATGGTGGAGAGTTCTGTAATAAAGAATTTGAAGAGTTCTATAAGAAGTGTGGTATAGAATGATAGAAGACTACTCCATACACACCTCAGCAAAACAGAGTTTCAAAAAGAATGAACAAGACATTGATGGAAAAGGCAAGAAACATGCTCATTGGTGCTAGGTTAGGATAAGAATCCTAGGCAGAGTTGGTGGAGACTGCATGTTATCTAATTAATAGATCACCTTCATTAGCGTTGGAGGATAACTCTCCACACGAGGTATGGACTGGTAAGAAACCCTCTCTTTCACATTTGAGGGTATTTGGCTGTGATGCATATGTACATGTTTCAAAAGAGAAAAGAACCAAGTTGGTTAGTAAATATGAAAGATGCATCTTTATTTGGTATAAGGATGGTTTAAAAGGTTATAAGCTTTGGAACCCAAAAACAAGGAAGGTTGTGTGCAACCGAGATGTGATTTTTAGAGAAGTGAAATATGTTATTAAACATGAAGTCCTACCAAAGAAACCTGAGAAGATAGAGTTTGAGCTAAAGGAGGAAGAATCCAATTCTACAACAGAAGAGGAATCAGAAGATGAAGAGCCACAAACTCTAGCTGTGAGAAGAATAATTCGAGAAATAAGGAAACCAAAAAGGTATAATCCATCTGCTTTTTGTTCAAATTTTGCTTTGTCTATTACTGATGATGATCCCATAAATTTCAGGGAGGCAGTATATTCAGAGAATGAAAAACTCTGGAGAGAGGCCATGGTTGATGAAATGGCATCTTTGGACAAAAATGAGGCATGGGATTTGGTGGAGTTATCGGCTGGAAACCCATTGGAGGAAAATGGGTGTTTAAGAAGAATATTAATGCAGAAGGCAAGGTGGAGATATACAAAGCTCGGTTGGTAGCAAAAGGTTATTCTTAGGTGCTAGGAATTGATTTTGGTGATATTTTTTCTCTTGTTGCCAAGATAGCTTCTATTATATTACTTTTATCTGTAGTTGTTGCTTTTGATTTTGAGGTAGAACAGATGGATGTCAAGACACCATTTCTTCAGAGGGATTTGGAAGAAGAGGTCTACATGAAGAAAATTGAAGGCTTTGTGGTGAAGGGAAATAAAGAACTGGTATGTAGGCTCAAAAAGTATTTGTATGGGTTAAAACAATCACAAAGGATGTGGTATCATAAATTTTATACATTTATATAAGGACTTGAATTCACCAGAAGCAAAGTGGATCACTGTGTATATTTTAAATTAATTGGTGACCATGTTATTTATTTGGTCTTGTATGTGGATGATACATCGCTGATTGGAAATGACAAAGAAATTATCTAGGATTTTAAAACCCAATTGTATTCCAAATTTGACATGGAGGATCTCGGTGCTGCAAACTATATTTTGGGAATGGGAATTGAATGAAATCGGGCAAAGATGAAGCTTTGGTTAAACTAGAGGAAGTATGTCGAGAAAATTCTGCAAAGGTTTAATATGTAGGATAGTAAACCAGTGAAGGTTCATATTCCTGTAGGTGTACATTTATCTGCTGAACAGTGTCCCAAGACACAAGAAGAGGAAGATGATGTAGGTTTTAACCCCGTACAGAAATTACCTGCATACGAATTCTAAATCACAGAAAAATAAACAATGCGAGAGCATAACACATAAAAACACATATGCACAGAGATTTTCCCCTAGATCCCAAAACCGGGACTACCAGCTTGATTTTTCAT
>APFE031326060.1:33030-49908 GCA_000404065.3 Pinus taeda | reverse complement strand
AATGAGTTCCTATAATCCTTTTACAGCCTTACTGTCGCATAGTAACTTCATACATGTTTCCAGGAACATCGTGAGCATGGATGGTTCCATCTTCGACTCTAGTCTATCTTTGCTTCTTGAAGTGGAGGCATCAACGAAGCTCTTCTTAGCTTCCATAAAGGTTTCCCAGGTGCACTCCAAATCAAACTCCGCTTCTTTTACCGGAGCTTTGCGAACCCAAGTACTATCTTCTGGTTGTTTTCCTTTGTCATCTCCCATCGTGATTCCACTTCGGAGCACAATATTCACATTTGGGTCTTCCTCATGCGACTCAGACCTCTTCCTGTACAGGTTCTGAGTCAGTGGAGGCGGTAGTGCTCCTTTGTCGCAAATCCTAGCTATTAGTGTAGGACAATCTTCCGTATCGTGATCAAACAAGGTGAAATACAAACATGATGGGAGCGTTGGATTCATACAATCACGGGCATAATGTCCTAGCCCTCTGAAATTGTAGCATATCAACTATCCGTGACCTCTTCCAGGTCCTCCTCCACCGTGGCCTCGTCCATGCCCCTGAAATCCTGTTCGCGCCATGCATGTATTCTGGTCTAGGGGCCACGATTCGACCTGAACCCTGTAGGTAGGAGTTCTATCTATCATCAACTCATAGCTTCTACAAGTGCGCTCATCGTGTCCCACCGACCTACAAAAATTACAGAACAACTATTGCTAATTTTGTGTATACTTTTGTAACAAATGGCAGTTGTCTGTAGCATGCTTTCCACCTATTTGATAAATCGCGCATCGCAAAGCAGGTGCCGCGCTAGGTCTTTCTTGCGCTTCTGACCTTAACGGCATCAGTCCTCCTCCTGCAAGGTAATTTGAGAAAACCGGGCAGTGGTCGTTGTCATGACCCTGACGCTTGCATTTTATACACCACACCTCTTCGCGCACTTCTAGTTGAACTGTCCTGTCCTGTTTCAAACTCTGCATCTCAAGGCATGAATTCTTCAGCTGCGTGTGGATTTGCTAAAATCCCAAGTTGGGATCCTCCATCAGGGTCTCATGCAGCCTCATTGCAATCTCTAAGGCCTCTGCCTGAATTGTTAACTTTTGCTGCGATAGCGCACTCCTTAAATGTGGTGTTAGTGATGCTACAAACCACTCGTGGTGCTGCCCATCCGTCAGATTCATATTAGCTTCGTGAATCGTACATTTCAGCCTCTGATCCAGCTCCCAAGGAGTCTCACCTAGTAGCATTGTGATCTCTTTGAATCCAATGATGGACTGTGCTTCAGAATTTGGCCTGTTGAATTCCTTATTTAGTGCAATTTGGATATTTGTGATTCCCGCATTCAGATTATCATTAGAATGCTTAATATACCATGTTAGCGCATGATCCTGCCGAGTGCTAACTAGTGTTGCTTTTTTTATATTTTCATCTGTAACTCCCTGTGCTTCCCACACAGCTCTCACAACATACCAAAATTGGTCTAGATCCTCATTTCCCAATCCCTTGAACATAGACAACTTTATTTCTCTTGGCATATTGAATCGCGGTGGTGGCGGAGGTGGTACGGGTGAAGATGGAGGTGATGGTGGTGAGGCTGGTGGCGGTGTGGGTGGAGGTGGTATTCACGGAATTCTTTGCCAAATCAAATGGATCACACTTCGTAGAGAGACCTTCGTGAGCTCTTCCTCGTCCCCTCGTGGAGGTGAAATCAAGGGGCTATTTTCAAGTCCCTTAATTCCTTCGTTCCTGTAATATTTTCCACTTCGTGTAGCCCCGAACATCAATGTAACTGCATAATCCTCTTTTCATACAATAACATTTTAATCCAAGTATTCAGAGACTTTATGTACTTACCTCACGGTCCTTTGAGAAAGCGTCGCTCTACCTCGTTGTAGCTGACTGAGGTGTCAACCGCGAACTCAGTAATGAATCCTCCTATAATCTGATCAAGCTAGTGATCAACAATGCACATGATCTTATCCTCTGATGCTTCCCATCTTCACGCTAACTCCGGGGTCCAAACAATAGGACCTTCAAATTTCCACCTTCCTTGGCTATCTGCTAGCTTCGCAATCCACTCGTACAGCTTAGTAGGGAAGGATGCGAAGAAGATTTCGTGGATCTCTGTGTATAGGTAGTAGTCTAACCACTCTTCTTTTGTCAGTCACAGATTCATGTTCTCCTATGCCGCAAAATCGTGAATTCTCTTGTCCAACCAACCTTCAATTTCCTTCTTAGTTGGATTCCAATGATATGACATTAGAAATCTCTATGTAAATTCTGGTCTCGGAAACAGAACCATTTGTTGGCTTGATGGGGCCTAACCCAAGTTCAGAGTTAATTAGCCAAGCAAATCCCTACACTACTGGCCCTTTCGGCATTAGCCCGTGGAGCACAGACTGAAGTCTCACCCGAAGCAGTATGGGGGGATGCTGGAACCAAGTTTCCACACCCTTGAGATGTCTAACGTGTTGATTTAGTCCAACTGTGCCTACCTTGGTGCAGGTCACTTCGCACACTAGTCTGACCTATGAGACCTTTGCGATCTATTAGAATTACCTTTCACGCAACCCTAACCTGGGGCTGAGATACTTTCACACCGCTGTTGCCGTGATCTACACTATTTCCCCCAATTACAACATGTATCTTACTTATCTTCTTTTAGATGTTAGTTAACTTCGCTCAAACAAATATTCTATTTCAAATTCAATCAATCAACACAGATATATATGTTCGCACATCATATAAACAGTAGAAGTGCAATTTATAACCAATACATTCAATGCATAAAACAGGAAATAAATACATAGAATTGAGGTAAAACTTCTCTTTATTAATGCTCCAACTGTTACAGACTCGACTCGCCCTGCGCACTCAGATGCAAGGGTCCGCACACTCAGCTGTGGACTACTAGGCCTCTACGCACTCCACTGCAAAGCCTTCTCCTACTCTACGACCCAAAGACTTGACTCTACACTTAGATCTTCCACTATGCTCCTATTCCATGATCATCAATTGACTGATTTACAACTTAGAGCCTTGCACTATTTATACAATCCCATGGTCCGCAGACCATGGGTAGATCTCTATAGCCGACATTACATTACAAAATTGAGGGTGGACAACGCTATGACTCATTGACAACTTCACGCTCTGTGCCCACAAATTGTGGAGTCTTTACATCGGATTTACATCGTTTGGCCAAAATCTGGGCTTTAAGCCCCAAAACTTTCCTTGGGGGATCCCGCACCCAACAAGAGAAAATTTGGGTAATGCCCCACTTTGGGTTCGGTTGCCAGGGTTACCTATGAATTATTGGTTTGACACAAGAGAATTAGGGATCATCAAGGGGGTTTTTTAGAAGTGGACCATTCATTGGAAGTTACAGGGAGGATGGGAATCACTCAAATCCTAGTAAACATTGGTACTAGTGAATACATTTACCCAGACATTAATATAAGATTCAGAGGTATCACCCACAAATAGAAGTTGGATTATGAGGGCGTCCTATATAGGTCTCTATGTTGTCACAAAGTGGGCCATTTGAAGGAGGATTGTCTGCTCAGTTTAAAGGAAATAGGAATGTTAGTTCAAATACACATGATAATATTCATAAGGAGGTTGGTTAGGCATTTACGGAACAAACCCAACTAGTTTTTCCCGTAGGGACTATAGGGACTCCTGATGGCCCAATGGAGATGATGGAACCAGGTGATCAGGAAGATCAGAAGCAAAGGAATGTCAACTTTGATACCCATTGTAATCTTCGTAAAGAGGTTGGTCAAGCATCTATAGAATAGAATCAGATAACTTTTCCCACAGGGACTGTAGGGACTATTCAAGGCATAGTGGAGATGATGGATTTGGGACGCCAAGCTAAATGAAAATAATCACCTCAAGTTTCTGGATATGTACCTATTGCAGCAAACCCCCCATTAGAAGTCGAGAATCCGGTTATAGGATTTGTTCCTACTATTTCTTCTTTAACAATGTTTATTTCCTATTTAGAAATGGATTATGTTTGTAATAAAACTTATGCCTCTCAAGCTAACAAACCCCATCCCATTGTATGCCCTATCCTGTTGACAACCTACCTCTTTCACTCCACCCAACCCATCTTGAATTCTAGCCTCTATTTATTTAGCATCTTCCCATTTGGGTTACTTTCTCTGCTCATCGTCAAAATATGTGTCACACACTATCATGTCAACTAACAATTTCAGTAAGGTACGGGGCCAAAAAATTTATTATCTAAAGCTAAGAAAATTTCCAACTATGAGGTAACCATGGGCCAACAATCTACCATCCCCGAGGTGCATAGATTAATGTCAACCACCCATGTTCCATCATGATCTGCTTATCTTTTAACTATCGGGGTTTGGCTAGTTCCCCTAAAAAACTAGCGCTGAAGAAATTGGTAAAGTTAGCAAACATTGACATTATATTCCTGCAAGAATCCTCAAGTCCCTGCGACTCTATCTCTTGGGCTTTCAAATATCTTTTGATGGAATAGAATTTTGTGGCATTTGATGTGCAGGGAAGGTATGGAGGCCATGCACTAGGGATATTTGAGATCAATAAAACTTTTATTAGCGCGAGGCTTTAATTTGGAGTTGGGGGTTGATATATTTTCAACTAAGGTAGGGATGGCACTAAAGGATATGAACATCTATGCCCCTTACCAGGAGAGGATGGGTTTTTGGGACTCTCTTTTGGGTCAATCCTTTATGACGGAGCAAAACCTAGTGATGGGAGGTGAATTAAACTTCTCAATTGGGTTATCAAAAATTTCAGGCCCTCGTGCCTATCTAAACCCTCTTTTAGACTATTTGTCTTATAAAATGGAAGAGATGGGTCTTTATCATATTGGTTTGGTTAAAAATAATCCCACAGGGAGGAATAAGAGGAATGGGGAGGCTATAATTTCTAGAAGAATCGACTGGTTCCTAATAGTTGATTCCCTTGCTGAGCACATCCCCTTGTTCCGTCAATGGATTGGGCGGGGAGGTGAATCTGATCAACACCTAATCTTTTTGGAATTGAAAGGTGATTACACTACACTACGAATCCCTTTCAAATTCAACTCCTCATGGCTAAAATAGGAATATTTCCGAATTCTGGTAGTAGAAAACCGGTCCAATCATGATCATAAGGTTGATAATTCGATAGCCTTAAAATTTTCTAAAAATTTGCAAAGGTTAAAACAAAAAACCATTTCCTGGGCTGTGAAAAAAAATAGAAAAAGGATGAGGTCGAACTTAAATATATATAAGTGTAATTGGAAATATTAGAAGACCCGAAAAGACAGGGATACATCTAAAACAAGTCTAAACAAAGAGTGATCCATCTTGAAATAAGCAAGAGGAAAAATTTGGCGAACAAGGAGGAGATGTGGCATCTCAAGAGAAGAATGCTCTAGCTTAAGAGTGGGGACAAAAACACTGATTTTTTTCAACAATATGCAAAGGGCATGAAAGTTCAAAATACTATTTGAGAACCGAAAAACCAAGAATTTGGTAGAGCACCTAAACATAGAATCTGGAGTTCTACCAGTGTGTCGCCAAGTGTTGACGCTCCATCAAACACCCTCTAAAGATTTTCCTACATTTGAATTTTGGAGCCTAAATAGGATATTTTGATCTGTTATTCCATGGTCCCTTCATGGTCAATTGATTTTTTATTCTTCTTCTCATATTCAAGTATCAAAATTACTTTCTCATACATGCTCATTCCTCGAATAATTTACAAATGAACATATTTTTACGCAATCTTAGATAGGTATTGCACAACTCCTTAACGTAAGTCTTGCATAATTACTATTGATAGTGACTATGCAATAGTGTACTGTGCAACATATGTTGATGATCAGTGTGCACTCTCCATTGAAAGTCTCTCTCACTTTGGCTGCAATTGTACTACTATTCCAATGAGTATTCTCAACTATAGCTTTCACTTTCGTGGATGTCCTTTTTTCTTACTTTCATTTAAAAAAATGTTTTTGTCACGTTATCTTCACTTTTGCATGTGTCAGTTTCATTTTCTTTAACTTTTGCATGCGTCACTTTCATTTTCTTCAACTTTTGTAAGGGTCTTTTTCACTTTTTCTTGTTGTTGTAAGTGTCACTTTTAACTTTTGACTTCATGTATGCATCCCACCTTCGCACATCACTAGAGGCACTTCTAGAGCACTATTCCACAATAGATGGTCCTATATATCATGAGAATATGTGATAGCTAGATTCTTGTAGCTTAGTGCACTTTCTGGTGCCAATCGACACTTTTGTCGCAACTTGTATTCTAAGTGTCGCAATGCTACATTTTAACTATCACACTTAGAAATAAGTGTTGTTTTTCTATCATGTCAAGGAGTGATCATTCATTTTGAATCTTGTGCGTTTCCCTAGCTTGTATTGATGGAAGTCATGCGTGTGATCTTCATTTGAGTCTCATTAGAATGGGTTTCTTTCTCTCACTCTACTCGGCCCACACTCAGCCATTATAAATCTCTTCTTGGTCCTCCTGCCTAATGCAAGTTATGAAGGGTTTAACATTTCACCAAGTGATTAGAACTCCCTATCCATGAGCTTCATTGATGAAACCTTTTCCTATGAACTTGAGCACTAGATATTTTCTCAGGTCAGCTCCTTTCATTGTGCATTAAGAACCTTCAAAGCATAGTCACTAACCCTTGTTTCTTGTACTGACACACTTCACTGAGCTCTAATCAGTTATGCCTTGTATAGAACATGGAGAATTTCTAGTTGATAGCAAGGACTTCTCCATCTCCTTTCAATGATAAACTGCACAATACATAGGCTCCCTCTCCTTCACAATGTAGTGAGAATCCTCCTAGCAAAGTCACTTGACTTTTTGTTGCTTTCCTTAGCTAACTACACAACTCTCTCTTATAGTGAGCCTCCCTAAGCTTAGTTCACATTTCTAGTGGACAATGAGTCCACCTCTGATCTACTGCAACCCTTAATTGCACTAGCATGGAAGCCTAACCCTCAAGCACTACACATTGCGTAGGTACAATGCCTAATCTTACCTTCTCTACCGAATGAAACCCATCACTGCACCATGCCTTGTTATAACTTGTCTCCCTCAATGAATTAAGTAGTTCTAGTGCACAGTGAGGTCCTCCCATAGCCATTGGGAATATAAAATATGCTATCATGGTCTCCTTCTTCCTTGAGTCCTGAGCACTGTGTCGTTTCACTCAAAAGGCTCATCAACCTTGTCCCTTGCACTTTCTGACTATGTTAGAACCTAAAGAGACCCTCCTTATAGCACATTGTGAATTCCTAGTGAGCAATGGTGTCCTCCCTCAACCACAACTAATCTCAATTGTGAAATTCTCAACAAGCTTTTTTTTCTTAGCCCTCACACAGGCTCATCACAATCAACTTCTTCCATGAGTAAAGTAGGGGTAGAATAGATTATTTCCAAACTGGTCTTTCCTTTTCATGAGTGAACTTAATTGGTTGGTGTACCACCTGAACAGGGCAAGGTGGTGCTCAAGGAAGAAACCTCTTAGACTTTGAAAACATAGCCTTGGATTATCTAGCTTGTCATATGAGAGAAGATCATTATTTGGAGAAGCAAGAAGTGACTTAATGCTCAACTATTGGAGCTAATGTCTCACCACTGTAACTATGTACTTGGATCTTTCACTTAATAATTAGAAGCTCATTGGGCTAACATACTTTTATGCATGTATCATGAATGTTGTAAGGTTATTCTTTATATGTTTGCAGTATATGATATGTTCACATGTACTAAAGAAATTGAACTACTTCATTGGCTTTGGTGCTTACCTTGTTGGATGTGTGTTGTACTTTCTTTAATGATCGTTGTGTATATGTGAACTACTTCACTAGGTAACTAATGAATCTTTTGTTGTTCTCATGTTCCTCTCTTAGGATAGCACTATTACTTTCCTTTTAGAGACTCGATGTTGTCTCCCCTCTCGTGAAAGCCTACTTTTCAAAGGTTATGTGCATACTCTCTTATGTTATTGATTGCAACTAAGGAAAACCATTGAGTTATGGTGACCAGGTCGATACTCCATATGGGGATCCTACTCCAAATGGTGTGAGGTTTAATTGGGACTTCACATCGGAGAGACCCCCTTGTATTTTGGTGGTATATAGCATAGGTGACACCACGGTAGCCTAATGCGAGGTCAACCTGTTCTCCCTTGAAAATTGTGCATGGTTACCTCTGAGAGATAGACTATGGGATAGAAATATTATTATCAACTATTGTGATAGAATTTCCATCTATGTAGGCCCACCTTAAACCTCCTAACACCATGATAGGCCCGCTTTACATGGGCACTAGTTCCTCCGCCAGATAATGCATGTCCTCCACATCATCTTAGCCATCGTTGTGATGTAGGCTACACCACGCCATCTTGGTCCTTGTCAGCCTAGGTGTTTCTCTTGTGCAACCTTTTGTGAGCTTTCGAGATGTAACCTCTGGGCATACATCATCTCAGGATGTCTCTTCCCCTTAAGCCCAGTCCCACCTACCTGCTTCTATTCTTGTTGCTTTCCCGTTTAGATATTAATTACTTACTGCAAACAGACCTAGGGATGTGAACACGGAAAGGACACAGTCATGCCTACCCACCTCTTAGTTGTCGATTTCTCACATTTAGTATTGTCCCTTCATTACACTAGCATCATGCTTGGTTATGTGTTATGACCACATGGTCAATAACCTAGATTTATTGTTGGGCCTTAAAATAATAATAATTGTGGATCCTTTGTGCTCCACCCGCATGCTTCAACTCGTCTTTGTTAAAGCTCTTAACATAAAATTACAAGAATATTTTAATATTCTCATGAACAACCATTTTTAAAGTCTCAAGGCTCAGTCCCAGTCACCACATTGTCTATAAACACACATAGGTTGGATTTAGTGGTTTTTATGGGCACTTGGACCTAAATCTAGGGCTAAGGCCATTACACTGAAGGTTTTATATGGCATGCCTTTGGAGTTATCCCTCTTAATATTACAACAGATTCGGCCCAACCAACGAGTGTATAGTTATTTAAAAACACACATATATATACACAAGTTGCAATGTCTCTCATGAGCTTAAATATATAAACACCAACCAGATGAACAAGCCAGTTGCGCATGTCATTAAAACAAAAGAAGAGAGAATTTCAATAGAAAATATTTCATCTTCATGCTCAGCTAATTAGATTAGTTTCAAGCTTCGAGTAAGGACAAGAGTTGAACCATTCCTTCAACAACACAACAAAATGATAATATCATAGAGATCTACCCTTCTCTCAACACACATTCCATTTTTGTTTAGAGAATTTTCGGCGAAATCACATAATTAATCATTTGTCGATGCGTTTCGAACCAACTAGACTCTCGATGAATACATGAATAAAACATTCCTAAGATTATATTTTGGGCACTTGCAATACATTTTCATGCCAATTTGACCTCCCTGGCCATTAACTTGAGTAAAATAATTGCATGATGCCAATGTATGATAAGTAAATATATTAAGCATAGGGAATCATGAGTATATTAGTCCTCCAGGGATGAACCATTCCTCGTTCATTGCTTATATCTTTAACATTGTATAGGAATTCACATTCCTAATTATTCCATAAGAAATAACCAACAAAATGAACCAATATCATCATAAGCATTAAACCCAACAAATTAATCATATGCATAAAGATACATGCATAAAGGCTTGAATATACTTATGTTATTAAAATGTGATCGATAAATGGGATTAGGACTTCAACTCTCCACCCAACCATATACAGTTGTAGTCAAGCCTTACTTGCAATTCTCACCCCTAAGCCAAATTAACAAGCCTGGGGTGGGGTGCTTATAGGTGCTTTCAACTAATGAAAACAATGGAAACAAGATGTCATAAGGCCATGGTTTCCTTCATCCACCAGTTAATCTCATTACAGCTCTCACAGTTCATCCATACATACATTCATGCCAACATTTCACAATACAGAGAATCCCAGCTCACTTCTAGGAGAAGAGAGGCCACTATCAAGAAGGTTCATTAGTGGTGAAATTGTCAATTTTAAATAAATCACTCTCTAGGTGGTTCATCAATGAATCAAGAACTAGAGTTTTATCCCAGGGAAGCTCCTAGTGGTTCTTTTAGTCGTCACAAGAACTAGGGTTTCTTCAGCCTTACAAGTAAGCCATATTGTCTAAACCATTCACACAACAATATTTTCTTAAAAGGTTCCTCACATATGATCATTTTTCAAGGATTTGATACAGTTCCAAAGACCACTTGATATCTCTCTCTCAGCTTTGCATTCCCCCACACACAATAGCTCTAAACATCCTATTTGTTGCCAATACTTTATGACTTGTGTACGCGTGAGAGAAATATGGGGCATGTATTCCTTAATGAAAATATCCTCGTCACCTAACGAATTAACTACCTTGTTCTTCATACAAGTCACACAACAATAACGTCTTGACAAGTCAACCCCTGTTGCTCTTAATTTTTTTCCTTTTCTTTGCTTGTTATTTGAGTTGAAGGACACTTGGACTGGTTATTCCTCTTTCAGTTACATTGAATGCGTAATTGTCACAATAAATCCCTTCATTCAACCAAGACTGAGTTTTAAAAGACAACCATTTCCTTAAGCAACCCTCTTCCTCAAGTAAAGGAATCAGTGTCCCTTTCTCAACCATTTTAAAATAATTACAATTATTTACAGAAGGGGGAAATGTTAACCAGAGTATATCACAGTAGGGAAATGAGAAATCCTTTAGAATGTGATCTGCTTTGGGGAACCTACAACATTTGAATGGAATTCCCTCATAGTCCATAATCTGTTGTCGAATAAGCCTCAACAAGTAATGTTAAAAGTTAAATCAAACCCTCTCGCATATCCAAATTGACCATAATTCTAGAAATTTCCATTATTTTTCTTCATAGGATCTATCCACCTCCACAAAAGATCCCTATTTATCCTTGATAATCTGAAGATATCTTGAGATCAAAACTACATGGGAAAACTTAGGAGCCTCACCCATCAGGCCAAACCACAGATTTTCTTTGCTAGCATTGAAAACAGGACTCCATTTCTTCAATAAGACCAGTGATGAATCAATGCACCATGTTTTTCATAACACCTACTTTGCATATTCCACGAAGTTGAATCTTAATGAAAACCATCCCCTCCTGAGAGTTCTGACCACTAGCAACTCTTTGAGATACTTATCCTACACTGTCTTTACACATACACGAAGATTTTCTACAGTGAATTCCTTTCCATGAACACAACATACTAGTACCCTATCAGATGTTTCCATAGCATCCCCAAATTGTACTCCTTCTCCAAGAACCAAATCCTCTAGTTCATATTTTACCCTAGTACATTTTACTCTTTTTCACTTTTTTTTAGTCCTTAGCATAACCTCTAGGCTTGATTAAGCTATTGGGGTTCACCATGTCTGAGTGTACACTTTGGTCCTTCCCCTTGCACTGTCATAGGTCTCCATGGAAGCACTCCCATAATTTACGCAACTTGAGAGTCCTTCAAAATTAACCCCTATTAGCTTAACTAGGAAACCCCCACTAAAAGTCTCTTCCACCCTCTAAGAGTTTCCATACCCTATCCCACCTTACTCAAAATTAGGTGAGATACCCTTAGAAAACTAAGGCTCAAAACCAGACCATTCTACCTCTTCCCTTACTAGCTCAACTTGAAAATCCCTGCTAAAATCCTATCTTTCCCTTTGTGAGATGCCAAACGCTAGCCCACCTGCATTTGAGAAACCCCTAGAAAAATAAGGCATAAAACTGGACCTTCCCAACTTTTCCCATACCTACTCAACTTCAATAAAAGACCCCTGGAAGGAACTTTCAACTAGAGTATGATCTGAATGGAAAATGGCATCCACCCATGGTATTCATCCACCCATAGTATTCATTCACCCATGGAATTTACCCATGGGATTGTAAGTGGCATCCACCCATGGTATTCATCCACTGATGGTATTTATCCAGCCATGGAATTCACCCATGATATTGTAAGTGGCATCCACCCATGGTATTCATTCACCCATGGTATTGTAAGTGTCATCGACACTTGGTATTCATCCTCCCATGGTATTTATCCACTCATGGAATTTACCCATGGTATTGTAAGTGACATCCACCCATGGTATTCATTCACTAGTGGTATTTACCCACTCATGGAATTTATCTGTGGTATTGTGAAAAAAAAAGGATATAAGTAACAAGTCACATTTTGTAAAAGGAAAAAAGGTCCACTGCAATGTAGCCTTTACAATTATTATATGTTTTAATAAAAAAAGTTTCTTTGTAGTTTTTTTATTTTGTGTTCTCCTATTTTATTATGGAAAATTTGAATTTTTCAGATCTTGGGGGCCTCACCCCAAGATCCAGATCAGTTGTGGCTTGTTCCATGCACTCTAGATTTAACTCTGTAGATGTGAGTTTTTCTACAATGTCTGATGTGTCCAGTAATGGTGGGAAGTATGGTAGAAGGCATACCACATTGAACACTGGGTGCAAGCCAAGGAATGGGGGAATGCTGAGCTCATATGCATTCTCTCCCATAGCCTTGGTAATGGTGTAAGTACCATATGGGAGTGGTCTAAGTTTCCGATAGGCTCCAGTAAGGTGTTCATTCTACAAATGAAACCAAACTTTTTCGCCCATCTGAAACTTGTGTGGCACCCGATGTTGATCATGTCATTGCTTGTACTTGGCATTTTGATTTCTCGAGAATGTCGTGGACCTGCTGGCGTATCACTTTATCAGTCTCAGAAAATACGTGTGTGGATTCGGTCTACATATTTGTATGAGGCATGGCAACATTAATCATACACAATGGTTGAAATCCAAGACCCACTTGAAAGGGAAAGCAACCAATCAAGCTATGGAGAGCTCTATTATAAATGTGCTACACATATGGAAGACTCTCATCCCAGGTTCAAGGATGATTGGAGTTGTACATGCAGAGTATGTGCACTATCATCCTATTGATGACCTCCATCTAGCCATCATTCTGAGGATGGAAGGCAGTCAATTTTTTGAACGCATCCAACAAACTTCAGCCACGTGCTATGACCTCCACAGAACACTTTCTTGGAAAAGCGGGAAGAATTTTTATTTTTTCATTTTTAAGCAGGAATTGTTTTTGGGTGGTGAGTTTGCAGATCATATTTGAAACTTTTGGTCCAACATTTACAAAAATAAATAACATATCTGGATTCCTTCCGAAAAAAATACCCAAATTCAAAAAAAAAAAATCGGCTAAATCAAAGTCGAGATGAGGGAGATATCACTGATTTAAAATAAGCTACGTTGCAGAAATTTTTCTGATGACAATTCGTGGACGAGAACTTTCCTATCATTTTTTGCAGTTATTGTGCAGAATTTCAAAAAAATTATTGTAGATATGAGCTCCTCCCGAAAAATTTCCCAATTTCAAAAAACAAATTGGTTGAATCAAAGTTCGGATGAGGGAGATATCGTTGATTTAAAATCAACTATTTTTTGATAACTTTTATGACAGCAAGACAGTTGTAGCACGAATATGATTTTCCAGAGTGTACAGGTAGGGATTTCAATCACATGGGAAGATGCAGAATGATCATTCTATTTCCAGAAATAGGTTTTAATAAAGATTTTGGGTTAAGTTTATCGAGTTATGCCCATTTTAAATTTGGAGCGGCATTTGAAGCGGGTTCCCTTTGGAGATGTACCCTCCCAACCTGCTTTAGTAGGCACCTGCTTCACATTCATCAATTTCAGAATAGCAGCATCCGACTTGGGTTCTTTGGAGACGTGCCCTCCCACCCTAAGCTATGTAGGCACCTGCTATTTCATCAACAGCCAACATCACAGTTATGGGTCAACCACCCAAAATCCTTGTCATCGAAGTCCATTTGCTAGGCCACACACTGTTAGTATCACAGTTGGTCATAAGCATTACAAGGTATCTCTATCCTTGGATATTTGTTTTTCATGGTTATGGGTCATCCACAAACCCACACTTCATTGAAGTCCATTTTCTAGGCCGCACACTATTAGTATCGTTGTTGGTCACAAGCATTACAAGGTATCTATATCCTCGCATCTTCGTTTTTCATGATTATGGGTCATCCACAAACCCACACTTTATCGAAGTCCATTTGCTAGGCCACACACTATCAGTTGCATAGTTGGTCACAAGCATTATAGGGTATCTCTATCATCATATCTGTGTTCATCATGGTTATGAGTTAACCATGCGAAACCCTTCTGTTTAGTGGCTCTTCATATTCAACAAAGGCTTCTCAGGAGGAACTTCATGCAATGGGGACCATTTCTTCTTTAGGAGGGAGGAATGACCCAAATGGAAAATTGCATCCACCCATGGTATTCATCCACCCATAGTATTCATTCCCCCATGGAATTTACCCATCGTATTGTAAGTGGCATCTACCCATGGTATTCATCCATCCATGGTATTTATCCACCCATGGAATTTACCCATGATATTGTAAAGTGGCATCCACCCATGGTATTCATTCACCCATGTTATTTTCCGATGGTATGGTAGGTGCCATCGACTCTTGGTATTCATCCTCCCATGGTACTTATCCATACATCATTTTCCGTCTAACAACCACCGACTTCTGGATCAGATACTATCAGTGTCACCTGCCTCTGACACTTTTACCAACCCTTGACTGAAACCACGATCTGACAAATACTGCATAAGGCATATCTTAAAACACAAACCCCTATATCCATGGTTGCACATATATGTCTCCACTTTGCGAGGTTATCAACTTCACAATTTTATTTGTTTATTAAATTTTATTTCAGGAATTGGATGTTATTTTACTTTTTTAATGTATTTAATGACTATTAAAATTTCTGCAATGGCAAAGGGTAATTTTTTTTTTTTAAATAGTAAATTTGAGATGTAAGTATTTAAGTTATTCATCATAAATCTTTCATTTGGTTAAATTACAAGTTTACATATAAGGAAAGCCAATGAGAACTATCTCAAATCTAAGCATTTGTGAAATCCTTTTAAAATTGTGTTCCATCAGTGTGATTGGTGTTTTTCTTATCATATATACTTTTCTTCACTTTTAAGAGATAAACACAGAGACATGTACGAAAACACGATGTTTTCCTAGTTTCAGTAATAAATCAAACGAATTGTTATTCCTAATTATGCTAATAAATCCCTTTTCATGTGGTCATTCTTTCTCATTATTTTCTTTTGCATAATGTTCACCAACTTGCGCTAACTTGTATTAGACATAAAATAAGAGGTAAAAAAACAAACGACCTTCACCAATTTTTCAATGTACAAGTGAAGTAAATTTGAAATTCCAAATCTAAACTAGATGGATAGATGCATGCAGGGGAGATGAAGATGGCCATGCAGAGACAAACTTTTGTTATGTCCTTCCTATTTAATTTTAAAAACATTCAAATTTATTGTTAAATTTAAAACTTATATATATATATATACACACACACATGGATAATATTTCATATTTAAGTTTCAATCTCATATCTGATATGGGGTGTTGAACCATGAAGTACACAATGGACAAATACATGTGGGAGAGGTGGGAGAGCATGAATGTTATGTTGCTAGAAGGTTGGAGGCCGTGGATGTAGGTCATAATTTCATGGTATCTATATTGTATGGGATAGTAAATATTAAGCACCATGCTCTGAATTAATGATTGTTTTAATTGGTTTAATGTATTTTCGTCTTATGCATTAGATGAGAATAAAATGATATTAAATGAACAAGATGAAAGGCACTAAGCCAATAATTGACTTAGTGCATGATGCTTAATACTTATCGTTTTTAAAGTGTGACCCTGTTACTCCTCATTGAAATACCTTTTAATTTCCATTCCTTAATTTTCGTCCAAATTTTAGTTTTGAGAGAATGAACATGTTAATATTTAGACAAATGTAATGCCATACTGCTCAAATTAAGACACTTAAATATGGAACTAACACCTAAGGAATGTAAATAACAAACAATTCCAAATTAATTAAGGAATGCAAATAACAAACAATTCCAAATTAATTTAGTTGAGAGGCTCATTCTATAATCTAGTATGAGGATGATGTGTAATTTCGTTGGTGCGCAACTTGGAGTTGACACTTGTCCTTTAAAAAAATACTTTAAATAGAAAAATATTCTCGGTTATAATAAAAACTTAAATGATTGTACATATTTGGTTAGTTTTAATTAAAACCATTAAAGTAATTAAAAAAACAACTTATATTTCTCTTAGAGAGATGGAGAATGTGTGTTAATGTTGACCTTAGTAAAATATTTTAATGCTCAGAAGGAAAAACTAATTAAAGGTAAAATAATTGAGGTGTAGACTAGTCGATTTGTGTGTGGTTTAGTCCCAAGCCCTCTTAATCACTCATTTATCAAGTCAAAAATGCAATTTGAACAATGAAAAATTACACATGGTCTATATAGAGAGAAACATAAAACCACTATAGATCCATTTTAATCATTGATTTCTCTACATTCTAAAAGACAATTCTAAATTAATTTAATATTGAATATGTTTTTTTATTACATTAAAATTATGGGTAACAGCATGATCATTGTGTTATATTTTTTCTTCCAAAAACATGTTAATATTTTTAATACAAAATGTATACTTACAAAATTTTCATTAACTATTTGATGGAATCTTATTTTAATCATGACTCTACAATAAAATTAGCCCACATTCATCGTATCATCCTACAAATCTTTGACCAAATGACTTCTAATATTAATAAATGAATTTTATATATTAGTTGAAAGGGACGATTTGAGTTTACACCAGTCGAGTCAACAAGAAAAGGA
>APFE031326060.1:14406-30649 GCA_000404065.3 Pinus taeda | reverse complement strand
CCTACTTATGCCAATGGCATTCGTAACACAATAGTGTAAACATTATACTTTTTGAATTTTTCCTAGCTACCTTTTTTTGATAGCTTTTACCCAATATTTGGCTAGAAATTTAAAAGAATTAGTGGTTTTGCAAATGTGAGTTGTTGAGATTGCACAAGTGAGGTGTGATATGTTTTTTCAAGGTATTGAATCTGTTAATGAATTCAAAAATGAAATTTAAGCAATGGAAATTAAAACCTAACCAACCACTACTTAGTCAAATTTCGATAATGTACTATAAAAGGTTTAAAAAGTAGAATGTTTAGAATTGTTCATTTCTAAAGGGCATATTCTTCTCCAAGTTTTCATCATTTTCTAATGCCATATGGAACATTTCCATCTATGTTTGTTAATACTTGGTGGAAGCAAAGATAGTACGCTCAATTTACCGTGTTGTTAGTAGATTGTTTGAGAGTTTACAACATTGATGAATGTTGTCTACAAATGATTACTTGTATTGATCTAACTATGATGGTTTGTCTATGATTGGTGGTAGTTCACCTATTTATTTGAAAAAAATATAGAGTGAAAACTAAATATGAAATTTATATTTTATGAAAAAGGCTCACACAGACGACTCTCAACTTACACAAAATTTCAATCCTTATATTGCTAATCCCATTAATGAAAATGTAATGAATATGTTTGGTTTCTTCTTGGAATACTAATTCTCCTTGTAAAGGATGTAAAATGTTTCTTTTATAGGAATCTTAAGGGATGCATGTTATGAAACCAGCTCACAAAAAGATAGAAACGACAAATCAACGACTTCAAAATCAGCCTCTTCAAGGGGGCAACCTCCTTTACATTACACAAATGAGCAATTCTTGGATGATACAAATGACAATACCTCCTTTCTATATATAGGAGTCTAAGTGGTTCCAATATAATCAGAGTCTACATAACAATAATATTTTAGGGACACAAAAATAACAATAGCGGGCTTTTATGGGGCACAATAATAACAACACGGAGACTACATGGGCACAACAATACGATAATGGGGTTGCACTAATAACAATAAGGGGCTACACTAGTAGTATAGGGACCTAACATGCCCCTCTCCTTCAAAAAGTGTTGTCCTCAACGCTTGAGTAGTTCTGGATGCTTCTGTATAAAATTCTCATCCTCTCATCTAGAATCTTCAGCAGGTAAGTTCTTCCACTTGATGAGATACTCTAAAATTGATTGATTTCGTAGTTGTCAGGTTCTTGTTTCTGTGACTTCTTCAGGTTAAAATATGATTTTTCCTTCCTCGTCAAGTTCCAACAATATTGTTTGAACTCGGACCTTGTCACCTATATCCTTCTTTAAGCATGAAACATGGAAAATTGGGGGCACTCGGGAAGATGTAGGAAGCTCCAATTTGTATGCCATAGTACCAACCTTTTGCATCACTTTATAAGGACCATAGTACTTTGGTGATAATTTATTATCCTTCTTATCTTGCTTGAGGGATATTTGTTTATATGGTTGTAGTCATAAAAATACCCAGTCATCTATGTCAAAACTTCTTTCACTGCGATGTGGATCTCCCTATTGTTTCATTTGATTCTGTACGAAAGTGAGGTTATCATTTTTCTTCTTGATATGTCCTATCTTGAGAGTTTGAGGAGTGGTAATTCCCGCCAATGAATTACAAGATATGGTCGGATTCATTTCTTCTTTCTTTGGGGTTGGTTCCTGGTGTATATCCTCTTCTTTTGACGTTTCTTGATCCTTTTCTTCCTCCTCTTCACAATCAATGTAAAATAATTTCTTCTCAGCACATTTATGACCTTTAGTGTGTTTGTTATCACAACTATAACAAAGTTCATTTTCTACTTTTTCTTCCAATTGTTGTGGTGTCAACCTTGTAGGTTGTGCAAGGCTCAGAGCAACAACACTTCCATCTTTATAATTGTGAGTGGTAGGATTTCTTCTTGCCATAATTTTTCTTTCAATTTTTCTTGCCAACCTGAATGCCTTCTCCAATGAATCAGGTTCTCAAAAATGAATCTCATGTTGAATGTTATCCTTTAAAATCCCTATGAAGACATCAATCTTCTGTTTATCTGGAATATCATTTACCTTTATATTCAATTTTTGGAAGTCCTCAATGTGCTCTTCCATTGAACTCTTTTGTTTGAGATTTATCAATTGGCTAAAAAAGGTGTTTCTCTTTGTATCCTCATAATGTGCTATCATTTCCTCCATGAAAAATGACCAAGTGACAAGTGGTTTACGAGAACAAATCCTTTTATACCATAAAAATTCATTCGGTTCTAAATATAAAGATGCAATACATACCTTTTGTAACATCATGTAGATCAAAATATTTGTCCATCTGTAGTATCCATGTTATGGGATCCTTGCCATCAAACTTCCTCATATCGATCTTTGGAATATGGTGGGTTTTCAATCCAATGTTAGATTCTATGAAATCATTAGTAACATTTATTTTTTTCTCATCATGAGTTTCCTCTACTACCTTTTCGTCATTAGGAGGCCTTTCTTGTCGCAGCTTTGTCCCACCTTCCTTCAAACCTTCCATATCTTTCTTAAAATCTTCCATGTCTTTCTTCAAATATGCTTCCATACCATCGATATTAGCTTCCATGACACATATAAAACTATTTATCTTAGATTCAATCACATTCTTGAAATCATCCATCCAATTTTTCTTACTAGGTGTTTCTATTTTCTTGATTTGAGTCATTATTTTTCTTGCTTTTAGGAGCTCGATATTTAAACGATTGTAACTCTGTAATTTCATATTTTAAAGTTCTAAAATTGTGTTCTATGGTAGCTCTCTAAGTCCTCTTTCTAACCCCAACAGTCTGATCGATATTGGATTCTTCAATAAAGAGTTATGCTAAATCTCCTACAATGACCCGATTATAGACTCGTTTAGTAGAGCTAACTTGTACGACCTGCCATGTGTCACTGTTTCGACCTTCGGACCATAAAAACATACACCGAAAATCAAAATCCATCCTCTTTCAGTAGCTTCTCATGAAATTTCAATCTTATGCTCAAAGAGAAAGTTATGATGAGTTTCCCACGGTCACCTGTTTTGAATGTAATTCGGGGGTTTGCAAAACCCCTTAATGTCTTGGACTGTATCTCCGAAAATATAGCGAAACAAGATCTGAAATTTGGACCTGAGCTTCACTAATATTTCAGCTCAAATGGGTTATAATTTCAAAGTCTGAACCTTCGCAGAAAAAATGTTATAGCGAAAATTCCATGATAACCTGTTAGAGATGGAATTCTAGAGCTTGCAAAAACCCTAACTTCCTCAAATCATATCTCCGAAAATATAGTGAGACAATATCTGAAATTTGAACTCGACGTTCATAATGATTTTGGATCAAATGGGTTTTCTTTTAGCTTCTGAAACTTCGTAGAGAAAAATTTACAGCGAAAATGCCATGATGACCTGTTTAGAGTAGCGAAACCTTAGAATCCAAAGCTTTGATACCAAATGTTATGAAACCAACTCACAAAAAGATAGAAAAGATAGATCAACGACTTCAAAATCAGCCTCTTCGAGGGTGAAACCTCCTTTACATTACACAAATGGGAAATTCTTTGATGATACAAATGACAGTACCTCATTTCTATATATAGGAGTCTAAGTGGTCCCAATATAATCAGAGCCTACATAACAATAATATTGTAGGGGCACAACAATAACAATAGTGGGCTTCTATGGGGAACAATAATAACAACATGGGGACTACATGGGCACAACAATACCATAAGGGGGTTGCACTAATAACAATACGGGGCTACACTAGTAGTATAGGTACCTAACAATGCATATATAGTAGTTTCTTCTATGTTGAAAGCTACAACTCCTATCAAGGCAAGGAGTAGTATTGGTATGCGTCCCATTGGGTACTTGAGCAAGTAATGTAGCTCATACGTAAGGATTTTCCAATGTCTATTATTCTTGGATGATATCTCTAGGTGTCGTTCTTTTCTCCTTGTTTATCATATTATAGGAGTATCTCAATGCTTATACTCTAGCTTTGGCCCCTTGGATCTATTTAATTAAATTATGTATAAATTGTAAATAAGTCATTATGATGAGGGTCAAAGCATATGATCTTAAATAAATGAACATATGTGAAAGTCATGTAAATATTTCATGTGAATTCCTAGTGTATAGCACAAGGCCAAGTCCCAACTTGTGAGTGGTTGGGAATCTAATTGTGCTAAACAGGTTTTCTATGTACCATGTGGTTGTACCTTCCAAGATTTAGTCAATATATGTAAATGTTATTTCAAAATGTAATATAACATGGTCTAATGTGGCTATGAAGAGGACATGAGGGTTATGGGGAAAACTAGTTGGGAAGAGGAAAGGAGGCCCAAGGGCAGGGGTTTATAGCAACATGAGCATCAAGCACCATGCATATGCCTGAGGATACTGTTTTATGTGATTTCATTAACTATGGCCTATTGATCTCATCCAATCTAGTGATTTTCAATTCTGATTGATTTGTATTGCTAACCCAATAAAAATTACCTTAAAATATATTGATGACCCTCAATTCCTTCTTAATTGTCATGGACCATCCAAAAACTTTACCTCTTATCTTTGATAATTGTAATCATTTGGATTCACGTAGGAAATCCTTTTCTCATGTTGAGGGTATCCTACTTACGCCAAAGGAAGTTGTAAAGAAATAGTCTAAACATTATATTTACTGAATTTTTCCTCAATACTTTTTTCTGATCACTTTTACCCAAAACCCAATTAGGAATTTAATCGAATTGTTGGTTTTTTTGTAATGGTGGAGAAAATTCCTGGCTACAAAGGGACTAGTGCCCAGGACATCTACAAGATTTATAAAATATAATAAAATATAGGGTCGAAGAAATATACCATGAGAATAACAATGAGTGATCTAATTCTCAACCTATCTTTACAACTGGATTGGCCAAGATAAGTGAGGGTTGCATTTCTTAGGGTGTCAATAGATTATTAGAAGCAGATGGAGAAAACAAGGCTTAATCGCTAAGGCACTTAAGAATCTCAACCTTTGTCCTTGTATAGTAAATGATGCAAAGAACAAGAAACATGGGTGAATGTTTGGTATGGTGGAGTTCCCATTAAGGGATTCAAACCAAAAATATGAGTGCCATTAATTCTAGGAAAATTCATAAAATTGATTTGAATCAACTGCTGCGTTGTTACACTCATATTAGTGGAATAAAAACATAAGAAGAAAATATTTTTGCAATTACCCCAATAATTGGAATCAAAATTGGTATTTATTTTTAAGTTTCAGAGAGATGCTTTCATTACATATCATCATCAGCTTCACACTCCAAACCCCTACTTTTTACTCATTTCTGATCTTTTGCTTCTCCCCCTGCGACCGATTGTCTCAATCAGTTTCAAAAACGGATTCTTGAAACAATTATAAAAATGATTTTTTTGAAGTGTTTGGAAATAATAAAATTACAAGAAATATTAATTTAATATCATATATATTAAATATAACCCCTTGTTAAAGATAAAACTTCGGCCCTTTTAAAAACAAATCAATACAAACATATATCGGGCATTCTAATTAAAACAAAAATATTAAATCCATGCATGTTTGATCTTTGTCACATGCCATGTGGAGATGAGCTAGATGTATGGAGACCTTGGTGGCAGTGGAAAACTATGTGTGAGTCCCAGATTCGTTGTGTGTATATCATCAAAAGTCTTAGTAGTTTTATAAAATCAAAAACCATTTTTCACCACCGTCCTTCGTGGTTTTGGAAAAATGAGGTAGGGATGGTGCAATAAATCTGGACCGTCCATTAATCGTATTGTTGGTTTTGCAATACCATTTTGCGAAACCTTGAGTCTTGTTAAACTTTGGATATGTAGACCCATCAAAATTTGGTCATCTGGAAAAGGAATATAATAAACATTGATTTCTTTTGGTACTCACACAAAAGTTAACTAATTTTTGTCAACTCATGATGCTTCAAACTCTTCATCCAAGCAACATCCACCAAATCATTATGATTTTTCAACTGAGCCCATGTTGGTCAATACTAGATTTCAGAGTTTTGGAATCTCCTTTAAAACCAAAACATGAACATATTGAAGTTGAGATAAATTCACTAGAAAAACATTATCATCACTAAGTTGAGTGCCAACATGGTCACCTATCTCAAACTCCTCATAAAAATGCAACAAATTCATTAGTTGTGCATAGAGCTTCTCTTTTCACTGCTAACCGTTTGGTTAAAACCTAAGGTATGATCTATAGTTGGTGAAACATTACAGATACATGAATCAAGATAAGCATTGATAGTACCAAGCTTCCACACAAAGAATGTATGGTCCTTTAAAATATTAGTGACCTTCAAGATTGACTCAAATCCGGAAAAAGTAGAAGTGACAATCTCTGTCTGACCCACTTAGCTCTTTCTGAAGGAGGATTCATGCCCAAAATAAGGAAACTTTCAATCGTAGGTTTCCAGTTTAGAGAATGGCCTAGCAAATGTTGCAAGTAAAACTTTTACCCCTTATAGGATGCATGTCTCCATCGTGTTCAATAGTTATAAGAGACTCAAATTGTTGTTCAGTTGCGAGAAAAGTACCACGTGCACTTGTCTTTTTCTTCATAAGTGTCGAAGCTTGAGAATCTCACTGGTCCCATGCATCCTTCTGTTTATCTAGCTAGGCTTGACTTGCAAGCTCTCTGCTTCTCCCCAAGAAAGGTTTCCCTACACTTTTCAATAGCCATTTTAGGTGACACTTTCCATTTAGTGATTTCTTCAACATTTGCATCGTAGGATATCTCAAGTTATAATAAAGAAGCCCTTTGCATTTCAATGTTAACCAATTGTTCATGTGCCACATCAGAAACTCCTCTTTTTTGTGAAAGTGAACCAAATGCCTCCATAATTGCAAGGTTGTGGGAAATAATTGATCTTATTAATTCTCTAATTACACATCCAACTAGGTGACGCACTAGTCTACGAATTTTAGTTTAAGTAACCTTGAAAGCTCAAATTCTTATCTTCATCTACATAAGCCATTATATCCCACCATCCTAATCCATGTCAGATTGAATTTTGTCTACTCATTCGTTGAACTAAATTCACCATTCCTAAAATAAGCATACATTTTCCAACTTGCTCCTCCAAATTAGGTAAACACCATTTCCAATTTTGGTATCCTTTATATTCTCCCAAACCTACCGTAATTCACTCTATCAAATAATTACAAGTATTAAATTTCTTGCCTTTCATCTTGTGTATAGAGCAACTTTTGTAGAACAATTAATACCTTGACCTTCCTTGACTGCAAAATTGCACTATTTACATGCATATTTGTTTTCAAAACAAATATCCCACATATATGAGGCAACAATGTACCCTTTACATTTACCATCATACACAATGCCTTCCAATGCGTTGTGCACATATAATGTTACTTCCACTTGGCCTTGGGCTCCTGCCTTGGTGTCTTCTATGGGCTATGGTTGTAGATTGGTGGACTTTGGTTGGAGATTGGGATAAAACCCAATAATATTAATAAAATTAAAATCTCAACAAAAAATTAAAAAGGAATTTGTCACGTGATATCATAGCCCCCAATGAAAATTTTGTCCTACATATGAGATAGAAAACATCCTATGAGTTTTTCTTGAAAAATATTTATCATTTTTTCTTGGTAGGATTTGGCTACAATAGGTTTCACAAATATGAGTTGTTACAATTACATAAGTCAGGTGTGATAGGGGTTTTTCAAGGCATTGTTCCCTTAATGCATTCAAAAATACAATTTAAGAAATGGAAATTGCAATCTAACCAGCCACTACTTAGTCAAATTTCAATGATGATTACTAGGAAAGGTTTAAAAGTAGAATGATTAGAATTGTTAATTCCTAAAGGGCCTATTCTTCTCCAATATTTCATCATTTCTAATTCCCTATGGAAAATTTCCATGTATCCTTGTTCTATAACCTATTACAACCCACCACACATCACCGATATGAAGCACCCACAAAGATTTGATTGGTGGATGTTTGATGAATTGTTGCATCATTGTTTCCCATGTTTGACCTACTAAACTTTCCTTCTACTTAGTGAAATACATTTCATGGTTTCTTTATTCAAACATATAGGATTTGCACCTACTATTTGTGAATAATTGAAAATTGGGCATTGCAAAGGGAAGATATATAGGTGGGATTCATATTTTTCATATGAAATTATGTGTTTACAATTTGCATAATTTTTCCCTCATGGAAGTTTATTTATTTAATTTTGATGTTGCACAAGAAAAATCACATACAAGGGAAACTTATGTAGTTAGAGGTGGTAAAGAGTTTTGAAATGTTATCAAGTGGCAAGCCACAACCATTAAATATGTAGCTTCCACCTATCAAAGTTAGTGCTTCCCACATGATGAAGGCACCAAAACCTATCAAAGTTAGTGCTTCCATTGTTTATCTCTACTGACTTCCTTCTACCTCATCTTGTCCCTCTAATCTGATTTAGAGCATTAGTTTGCAGTGCTAAGATCTTCCTCAGATTATTAAAAAAATGCTTTCATTATGCTTAAAGATTCATGAATTTTTTGCAAGTGAAATGAAGAGTTTTTATGTTAATTTTATAAGTAATTTAACATAACCCAGAAACTGAAGAACAGCATAAACATGTAAAAACATCATCAAAAACACATTACAAAAAGCACATGATAAACTAGTTCACCCCTCCTGGGCTACGTCTCCTTGGTCTAGCTTCCAATGGCTTGGGCCTCTCTATTATGCTCAAAAATGTAAAAAATTGTGTTTACAATGCTCAAGTGCTTTTGAAACCTGCTCCAATCAGTCCAAAATACTAAAAAATGGCTATCTAGCCTCTTTTTTCATCCAATTTGGTGGAAAAATGATGAAGTTATGACTTCCACTTGTTTTCCCATTATTCGCTTCACAAATTTCTCCACATCTGACAGGAACCCACATTTTCGCTCCAAAAATCCGCTAATCGAGCGAGAATTTTGCCACGTGGTGAGCCATAATTCGTCGGCACTGACTGTCCATCACAAATGACAACCAGCAAAGTCTAGCAAGTCTTATGGTTTGTGAACGTGGTGAGCGATGTGCAATTGCGATACGATGGACCCGACAGGACATTAAACTGCAGCCTAACCTTATCACATCTGGGATATCACAATCAACAGAAAACCAATGGTCCTATACAAATGTAGGACTTGTCCTGTTGTGATATGTGATTGCGATATCACATCGCAACCCTGATATTACCAATGGGGTGGGGGATTTTATAAGACCTCCCTTTTCCGATGTGCGATTGCGATCCATCGCATCATGCCTCCAGCCGATTCTTGAATGCCTTCCCGCCTGCCTTATCGCATCGCAACCCTTCCCTGCTCGGGAACCAAGTTTTAATGTCAACCTGCCTACGATTGCAATTTGCGACATGCAGGAGCCAATGGTGGCTTGCCACTTGGCGCCTCCTCATTCGTTGAAGGACCTTGCCACATCATCCAATCCTGCGATGTGTCCAAGTCAAACCTAAACTTTGACTTGCTCTAACTTCTGCATATGAGCTCAGATTTGAGTGTCATTCACACCATTGGAATCAGAATGACGAGCTCTTCGATCTGAAGCAAAGTTTACCAAGATTCTGACACTTTTATTTTTGAGCCTAATTTTGAGAACCTACTCCTCCGCACTAGAAGCCTTTTGGACCCAAAAAGGATCAGTTGCAATTGTTCAGTAGGTGAGGGTATAGTTCCCTCACATTTCCAACCTCTATCCATTTGGATTTTGAAGGTATTGTACCCTTGAGCCCCACTCAGAGATAATCGATACTTCCCCTTTTTGTTTTCCTTTTTCTTCTGTCAAGTATAGTGTCTTACTGAAGCACATCATGGAATTCTCGAGAAAATTCTTCAATAGATGGGATTTGAATATTCTCTCCTTTATCTTCAATCAAAGGAGGCTCATACAACCTTAAATTCTCAACATTAACAATAACATAAATTTGCATATATGAAGGAAAATCCAACCTGAAGGCATTGTTACCAATCTTTTCCAAAATTCTGAATGGACCATATCTAATTGGTTTGAGACTTTTACCTTCTCCTTGGAGCCTCTCTTTATTAATGTGAAACCAAACTTCATCTCCAACTTGGAACTTGTGATCTTGACAATGCTTTTCGTGCCTTGCTTTGTACTTGCCTTTACTTTTCTTAAGCTATCCTTGAACCTTTTGGTGTACTAATTGTATTTGTTCAATGAACTTTCTTGCTTTGTCTATGTTGTTATGACCTTTAATAGCAACATATTTGCCAAAAATAAAATCCAAAGGATATTTAGGCAAGTATCCCATGTGTTGTCACTCACTACATTGTGGGTTTCATCTGGTCAGGGTTGCCCAAGAGAAGTGAAGTTTGAAGCCACATCCCTAGGCCACAGAAGCTCTTAGTGCCAAGTCAATCCCAGTCCATCTCATAGTGCCCGGAATGAGCTTTCCAACAATATATAGAAGTCCCAAAATAGACTTTTGGATCAGAAGATATGGCCTGTTGAAGATCAAGAGTTTTGTTGCCTTAAAATGAAGGAAAAGAGCTTATTAGAGGACCCTAGGCATAGTAAGTCAAGCATATTGGGCACCCCATAGTCCCGCAATCCCGCATCTCATATCATTTCAATCTCGTACATTGGCTTATCGGGCATATCGGTGGGCCCTAGGAGTTCATAGGCTTAACAACGATCAGCGGTGGGAAAATCTGCATCCCGCAATCCTGCATGGTCCCTGCAATACTTGATGGGCCATCCTTAAGGAATTGTGCAGGGGAACCACCGATTTAATGTGAAATTGCCAAGGAGGGCCGAAATAGTTTAACAAAGGAAATGCATGCAAAGACAAGGACAAGCAGGCCCTTTCTCTATCCTCCACGTGGCAGTAGGGTTTATCGGAGGTCTGGGGCCCCAGGCACAATGAAATGAACAAATCAGCCATGTCAAAGTCCTGCATCCTATAATATCATAGTCCCGCAAGACTGGAAAATTAGTGATCAGCGTGGCGGAGAGGTTCTAACTTAAAAATCTTGCGATGTCGTTGATTTGTGATATAGTGTTAGATCGCCAAGAAGGGGTCGATTCTATTTAACAAAGGAATTCACGAATAGACCAAGGCCAGGAAGGACATTTTCTCTCTCCTCTAGAGGTCCACATGGTGGATATTATTGACCCTTATAGCTGACATGACAGCTAACGTCATTATTGATGTGGCAGTACATGTGACATGTGGCACACAGATTTGGCATTTTCAGGGTCCTATGGGGGCATTTCTGGGTGACATGTGTCACCAATCACAAGGTGACACGTGGTAGTGATGACATCACCCCCCGTAGATTGGTGATCGGCAGTTGCACAGGTTAAAGTGCTCCTACACCAGAGTTCCTTCCAGGCTTGCACTTGCGATAAGCAGGGATCCTACCAGACGCAATATGTTATGTGATCTGGCTTATAAAGATCCCGCGTCTAGACAGGCAACCAGTGCTGAGAAAGAATGTAGAAGGTCCCCCTCTCTGGTGCTGTGATTGTGATACTTCAGGTGGGCCCAACCCCGCAAATCAGCGATCACAAGGTTCATGGGGAAATAGCAATGGCAACGCTTGGAAAGCATCGAAGTGCGAGATTTCATAAAACAAAGGAAAAATGCCTTGGATAGGAGCCTGATAAGAAAAGAAGAAAGGGGTTAAACCAAAAGGGGACAAGGAGCATCAGAGCCCACCGCTCTGCAATGTTTTCAAGATTAAAAGTCTCGCTGTCGCGCAACCCCAATAACATGCTACATGGCTCTTAAGGCGGATGGGTCAACAGTTGTGGCATTAAAGTAAGTATGATAAAGAGTGTTGAAGACAGTATGGGGGGCTCGGTAATATTAAATGACTCGTCATGGAGCCTCACTCCTATACACAGCGAAGGACCACTGAAACAGGCACTTACAATCAACCCACTCCATACTCCACATAACAAGGCATTCAAGCAGTAAAGGCAAAAGCGACGAGGTCAGTCGAGCAGCACAGGAGGCCATACCGAGAGAAAATTACAGTGTGAGGCAAAGGAGATCACATGATGGGAAAAAAGGCTTTTCATTTACTTTTATGTCTGGTTGTTGACTTATTTTTGTCCTGTAACATGCCTTCTTTCAATGTGGTCATTAATTCCGTAATATTTTTGGGCCACAGAGCCATCGCAGCCGAGACAGGTAGTCAACCTGATAGTTGAGACTCGGCCAAAGGTATTTTTTTGTAATGAATGTCCATGTGCCCCTCTCCAAAATAAATAGGAGGAAGCAAGACTTCATTCAGGTTCAAAAAATCTACAAGAAAAAGACATGTTGTTTCAGATTGTATAATTTTAAGATACAGATCTTTAAGAATATGAAGAAATGGTGGTGATTCCCTCTTTGAGTATTACAATATGTTTTTATCTCTTTTAAAACCCATTATGTTCATGTTTCTTTTGAATTCATGCAATTATAGAAGCTAGAAATGTTTCTTACCTCCTTATAGATTAACGTGTATTGATTGGTTGATGCATGTGCCTGTGAGGATTTCTAAAACCACCTCTTTAAACTACGCTACATGAATCATAACACCCATTTTCCCTTCAGTCCATTATATCTTCTTGTAACTCAAATAAGTATAGGATTTCTTACTTACTTCAAGCTCTATGTGTCAAATATATAATTCTTGATGCCGTGAGATCTAGATGATGAGTTATCCTTTCTCCTTATCCTCTTCCATTTTCTCTATAAATCTTATTAACCTGTAAGTCCTCAAACTACTCGGCCTCCACTCCTTTATGTTATATTTCTGTGAGCTGTGTACGAGAAGAAATACCCGAAATACATAACTCATATCTTTGTATGAATGAACCAACCCAATTCCTATATATATATATATGATCTAGGTGGATGTTGGTTGCTACCCACCTATCCCATTTGGACCCCCACAACTGTCTCTTTCAGTTTTTTTAGTTTCCTAAACTGTAGCACAGTTTACTATTTTTAGCAGTTTTTTAGGTCCTGAACTTCCAAAGCCGTTTTGAGGCCCTAAACGACGTTTTTTTGGGAAATCTAGGGGCAAAATGGGTCCTGAGTCCATGGACCCATGTTTCCCTTCCCAAAGTGGTAGTGCTCAGATAGATCTTTCTAACGAGCTATTGTACGCGTCAAACCAAGATCGTATGCCAAAGTTACGGCCTTGGGAAATTGATGTACCAATTTACCCAAACGAGGCCCACAATTTGGTGTTTCATCTTCTAGGGTTAGGTTTTGGGAGGCTAAGAGTTTTCCATTGTTTCTCAACAATAAATAGGCCTTCGAGCCTCATTGTAACGTCTAGAGGCAGTTAGCCACCACATCTCTTCTCAGAGATAAGCTACCATCGCCTTAGCTATTTATTTCCATTTTCTGTTTGTAAGCATATCTCAGTGTTTTACATTAATGAAATGAAGTATTATTTCCACTGCATCTTTTTGTTTATGATTATCTCTGTAATTTTTTGCATTCCTGTTTAAATCTGGATCAGTAGAACATAAGTGATGTCTCCAGTTTCTTGCAAATCATTTTAGACACACAAATCTAGATGTGCCCAGGCACTGGTCTTGTAACCAATCCAAGGTTGTCTCTGGGAGCTACAACATCTTTTGGTGCCATTGCCATGGAATGTATTGAAGGATTTCCCCCTTGGGATATGACAAGTTTAGCACACTTTGCGTAGGTGAATAAAGAGGTTCTTATTGCATTCATCATCACCTTGGCGACTCCACAAACCCCCATTATCATTCATCACCCTGGCGACTCCACTATTTGAATATTAATTGTAAACACTCTAGTGGCTACATTTGTCAAGAAATGGAAGAGACAATGGAAGAGATGGAAAGCTCAATAAAGAACTCCTTATATAGATTGATAAAATTGGAGTTAGAAAATATAAACCTTTGACGGCAATAGTCCTCTTTCTCTAACAAAGAACAAGAAGTCAGGACGCATGAAGAAGAGGAAGATGATCTTGATGTAACGCTAAATGATGATGAGATGGATGATTGCTGAAGTAGTTCTTTGATTTCATAATGGCTTAGTTGCATAATAGAAATGCTCTTCGGTCATCTAGAAAGACATCAATGGGACACGACCAAAACGAAGGCACTCCCTCCAAAGAGCCTCCAAGGCCAGCTAAGAAGGGGAAGGTACTTTTAGATCCAAATTGCTTTAAGCCCAAAGTCCTCAAAGAAGAGAAGTCACCCTCCCTTTCTTGGCCCATATGTGAAGAAGGAAAGGAGCTAAGTAGTCTTTGTGGCTACCCTGATCAAAAGGATATTGATCAGCAGATATTTCATGAAAATAAGGCAACTAAAAATTTCACTGGTCAGTTCTATGACCCTGTGGGTGACTACATAACGACATTCTTAAGCCAAAAATAGAGGATGTTTCAAGAGAATGTATCAGGTTCTTTGTTTGAAGACTTTTCACGGTGCATGCTTGTTTTAATTTTTATTTTTCACGAGCATGAGGACACTAGGTCCAACACCCAAATGTTGGCTTCACTCCATTGGAAGGTTGAACTCACTTAAGTGAATTGAGCCCTATGCGTAAGCGAGAATGTACATAAATTATGTTTTACCCCACAAGAGGAATCTTGCAGTGTTTGACTCAATTATGTTTCTTCCTCTTTAACTCTATCTCCGGTACCAAGCTTTTTACCCATCCCTTCTATCACCTGCTTTTGGAGTTGAGAGTAATGCATAAATTCAACCAAAGCTAGAAGGAAGGGCTTGAAATCTATGTTACTAAAAACCAGAAATGGGAAACAATACGAGAAATGACAACGAGACGAGAAACAGAGTTTGGAGATTTCACATTGAATAAACGAGGAGAGAGAAAAACAAGACAAATATGAAACATACAACCAAGCATTTGTTTCACATTCAAGAAATGAGGAGAGAGAAAAAACAAGAAAAATATGAAACATAAAACCAAACATTCATCATTAACATTGTCAAATACTATGGTTCATAGGTAGTTGCTCATAGGCTTTAGCTGCTCACATTGGCCATTCCTTAATACTTATAGTGATCAAGAAAGCTTCCATTTCTCACATAAGCCATTCTTGAATACCCATGTTTGATCTTCTATGTTGGCAAATACAATAGTGAAGAAACACTTGGCGCTGAATTCAAGTTTGATTTAGCCTTTGCATTTTCCGAAGGGTACATGATCCCACATACATTGTATATATTCTTGGATGTGACATGAGTGGACTTCAATTTTCAAATTTGGGATCTATTGTAGCATTTTCCACACAGTTATTGGGTTATTGTTTTCATGGTTGGGTAACAAGATGGTGGAGATTGAGTTGATCCCCATTGGATATAGAGCCAAAAATATAGGGTTCTCTCGAGCTAATACTACAACATGTGTTTGAAGACAAAATCTAAAGAGAAAAATTTCAAAAATTTATCTTTAATCCATTATAATAGAAAACTAATCTTTCTAATAATAAAAATAATATATTTTAAAAGTATAGTTGAACTAGTATTAAATTGCTAGTTTGCTAGTTTGTGAGAAAAAAAAATTAACTAAATTATTTTAACTACTAAACTATAAAAATATATATAAAATATCTATACACATTACTAATTTATAAAAGAGATTTGATCCCTTTAGGGTGTTGGTATATCCAAAATTAAGATGGATCTAGCCTAGTATATAGTATCTACCATAATTATTGTTAAAGTGTATAATGGCTATCTCATATTTGTATTTGCATTGATTAAATGATTATTATATGCAGTCGTGTTTTATATTGATTATTTTAATGCATCATATATATGGTTTGTATAGCAAATTTATTTTTATGTTAAATTTTAATAGTTAAATTTAGATATTCTTTCTTGATATTAGTTATTTTTTATTAATTTTCATTTTATTCTGTTGGATCCATTAAAATTTGTTATCTAAGTCAATTTTTCCAATTAACAATTGTGGTTGATCAATATAAATAAGTGAAATAAATTATTAAATTGTGATTTTTTTAAATTTCTACTTAGTTAGTTATTATATATAAATATCACTTGTTGTTATAACATAACAAACCATTCATTTTTAGTTGTTAAATATGATTATGTTAAAATGACTTTAAGAAAAATGTTATCAC
>APFE031326053.1:181940-224497 GCA_000404065.3 Pinus taeda | reverse complement strand
ATTTAATAAACCTTATTCATCTTTCTGGCCGACCTGTGCTGTCCCTTCATCATTTTTCATTCCCTCATATGTATTTATTTCTTCCATGCTGCTCTTCTTTCTTCATCTTTCTCTTAACCCTGATGATGGATCCCATTTGGGATTTGAAACGTTGGTGTAAAAATTCTCTTACTGTGGATTCTCCGATCAAAAATTCAAAAAAATTTAAATATTTGGATAATTTTCATTAAAACAGCTGACCTTCAATTTTCCCTTAAAATAGAAAACCTAAATATCTGGTCAATATTTATCATTATAACAGCCGACCTTAAAAATCAATTTAGTTTGCCTCATAACTATTTATTTCTCACAAGTGTAGCTCTTCTGCTATCAAAAACTCAATAACAGTCCAGATGATGGATCCATGTTGGGATTTGAAACGTCGACAAGATATGGTTTTTACTGTGGGTTCTCCGGTTGCTAAGTTTGAACAAAACTTCATTTCATTAATATCAAAGAATTGAAATATGCTTACATACAGAATGGAAAAAAACTAGCTCGAGCAATGGTAGCTTATCTTTGAGAAGAGATGTGATGTCTACATGCCTTTGAACTATGTCACAGTGAGGCTCAATGACCTTTTTATCATTGAGAAACAATGAGAAACCCTAAACATCCAAAAACCTAACCCTAGGAGATGAAGCATGAAAAGCTTGTGGGCCCTGTTGGGGTAAGTTGGAACGTCAACTTCCCCGGGTCGTAACTTTGGCATACAATATGAATTTATCTATCAGAATACTTCGTTATGAATATCTTGAAGAGGAGGTTGAAAAAAAGCAATAAACAAACTTGGCACTTTTCTGGGCTCTTCATTTGACCTAAAAACGTATTTTAGTATCTCAAAAGGGATCGAGAAGTTTAGGACCCAAATAATTGCCAAAAATAGTAAGTTGTGCTACAATTAAGAAAACTGAAAAGGAACAATGGTGGGGGTCCAATTTTGTCAAATGCACATGGAATGTGGACAGCCAAATAAGGTAAAGCGTGAATCCATTTTCTATTAACAAATGATATACATTTATAATACATGGGAGTGACCATTGGATTCCATATTCCAAGGTCTCTTAGACTCCCTTTGACAGTTTATCTTCCACACCATAACCCTTAGAGGATTAGGTGTCCAACATTTCCCCCTTTAATCTGAAGGGTTATGTATGAGTCCAAGAAGAGATTTGCAATACAAGACGTGAAAAAATGCATGGAAGCACTAGGTTGAAAGTAATCTCTAAAATGTTGGTATAAAGGGAGGTGGTTTAAGGATGACCACCAACACTAGAACGCTTAGTGTTGTTCTCAAAACTCTTCTAGGTTTGGCAAGAAACTGAGATCTTCTACTAGAGGAAGTGCTCCTGATGTTTTGAAGAGGGAAACCTTCAACCTTAAAAGGGAGGTCTCACCTCACATAAAAGGGAGAACCTCAACCTAAAAAGGGAGGTCTCAACCTATGATTGTTTAAGGATGACCAACAACTCCCGAATGCTTAGTGCAATTCATGGAACTCTTCCAAAAATGGCAAGAAGATGAAGTCCTCTACTAGAGGAAGTGTCCCCAATTCTTTGATGAGGTATCACCGATTGAAGGCATGCTCAGGGGCATCTTTGTATCTCGCTAGAAATTTGAATTTGGTATGGCAGGTTGTGGCTCAGCCTCGCTTGATGTGGCTTTGAAGCTTGTAGATGACCATCGTTTCCCCCCTATTAGATACAAGGTGAGATGATGGAGAAAAATCAACTGCAAGACTGTTCAATACTCTAGAACATGTTTAGACATATGAAAAAAATATCTTCTTGGTTGTTGATGCCCATTGCTAAGAAGTGATCCATCCAAGATGAATCTTTGTTCTCGCAGGAGGCCTGTTTTTTAAGCATCTATTTGAATAATGATTGGTTTTATGAAAGTGCTTACATGGATTAAGATCAAAACAATGATCTTTCATATGGCCAACTCAGTCACAGTGTTGGCATTTTAGAATATGTTGTTGTTGTTGTGGAAGAGGAGTAGAATATGGAACAACTGAAGGTGAATTGCAATGAAAAATTCCAGCACTCTGAAAATGGATGGGCTTTGAGTAATCTGAAATATGAAAGGACATGTCCTTGTCATATCCAAGACCAGTTCTGTGCTTGTTGTGGACAAGCTCTTCCCAAGGCCTGATGATGGGCTTGGAAAGTGCAGACTAGACTTTTGCATCTGCATGTGACTTTGCCACTTCATTGGGCACTAGATCAACTTGCCGCTTATGGGAGTTTTTTCAATGTTTTGAACAAAGAAAAGTTCAGAATGATGACTATACTTTTGTAACTCATCTTGCTGTAGCTGTGATTCAAGCTTAAAAAATTCAATGGTTTCTTCTGTAAGTTGTAATGATATTTGAATATCTTTGAGAGTGTCTTTGCTGACTTTAACTGTACTTCCATCGGTAGATACAATTAAAGTGCTTAATAACTCTAATAATCCATGAATTTTATCCATTATTCAAATAATCAAATAAAAAATGCACTTGTAGAAACAATCAAATGACCAAAAATGCACTTGTAGAAACAATAATGGTTTTAGAAAATTAATTTGCCAACTTTTCAATAGGAATCAAGGAAACCTTCTTTTTTTCTTTTCTTTTCTTTTTCAAGGAGCATTTGATTTCTTACAAGGATATTTTACAATACCTTATCTCTTCCCTTAAGGACAGAACCTCTGAAGTCCTATTTTAGTTTGAGTTCTGAAGTGACAAATCTGGCCCACGTTCAACTTTCCTTAGACACAGTTTTTTTTTGGACCTCTATCTGTTCCTTTTACACAGAAAATTATCCCACTTGATAGTCACTTAACTGAATGTACACACCCAAAATACAGGTGTTTCCTCCCTAAACAGTGAGCTAATACACACTCAAGGACAGGGTTTTTCTTGTAGGTAGACTGCTCCTTTCTGGGCTTACTCACCCAGAAATATCGACCTGCTCCTACTACAACCTCATCCTATACCTAAGCATCAAGAAACATGCTGGAAAAGGCTTGAAATTCACACTGAAAAACCTAGAAATGTGAGCAATGACAAGCCTCGGTTCCTGTGCGAATTCCTACCTTTTAACTCCGTGATTTTAGCTGATAAATACACACATCTCACCTTTCAGAAACAGTAATACGATTCATTTATCATTTCAACCTTCTATCCCTAAAATTCAGTCTAATTTTTCCTTAAATCTTGTGCTACCAAGTTTGGATACCATAGGAGCAAGAAATCAGGATTCTTGCCAAAGTCTGATAGCTGAAAACACAAGCTGGGTAGTCTCTCTTAGTAGTTTGAACTTACTTCCTGTGCACAACAATATCTACCTCCTCTCGTTCCTTGCTCAAGCTCTTCTTTTCCTCCTACGATCTCCTTGAGCTTCTCAATATCACACATTTATCAACACATTTTCATCATCTATCGATCAAATTCCCCTTTGAGCCTCCACAATGTCAAATTCCCAGGCACAACCAACAATTTTGTCTCACCTTGTAGTCATAAGCACAATAATTGTATCTCAACTCTACAAGTCCCAATGGATTTTCTGGTAGCATCGAAATTTTTTGTCTAAGAGGATAATTGTCATTTCGCAATGGAAGAAGATCGAAATGAACATTTTTATGAGAGGAAAAATCTTCACTATGCAAGGAAAGCAGATGAAAATGAGTTCCTGCGTTCGTTCATGAGTGTGCCCCCCTTAGTCATTCAATCTGCAAAGTCCAGCGAGAGATTTCTCTGGTATGGTGATAACTTGAGGCAACAAGAAATGCTTCAACCTCCTGTTGCCACCTTAGAGGATGAGGGCTGGAATCCTTCTCGCCTTATTCTAGTTCTGACACACACTGATAAAAACTTCCCAAAACTTGGAGAATATCTACATTGGGTCATTTCACTGTGTAATGATTTCGAGATTTACCAAGAGGATGAAATTATACCATACACACCTTTTGTCTAGGGTGATCCCCCTTTTCTATACACTTTCACGCTCTATGCACAGTTCAATGCCGATCTAACGCAACCTTTGGTAGGGCTTCCTTGTCTTGAGGGTGGTGAGAATAACTGGCGGAACTTCAATTCGGAACCCTTTGCAATTTTAAAGCTACACACAGGGTTCATTTCAGAGTTTAAACTTAAAAGAGGAAACTTTATTGTACAGAAGTTGCAATATATCAAAAAACACTTTAGTGAATCTTCAACGATATCGAATTAATGTAGAATTCTATGTTGGAATTGGTGCTCATGGAATTGCCATGGAATATCTCTTCAGGTAGGAACATTGTCCACAGGTTTCACCACTCATTGCCTTAACTCTCAAAGAAATTAATTTTAAGTCACAGACTTCCCATTGATCCCAAAACAAAACACGCAACCTTCAATGCTCAATTACATGGAAATATTCATGGAAAACAACTCAACGCATAAAAATTCAGAAAGGGTAATGAAACCGTTTGCTAGAGTACCTAGGTGCTGTAGAGAAGCATTAAAATATTTCTATAAATAGGGAAATGGCAGTCAAATTCTGGAAAAAATGTAGCGTTGACAATCTCTTAAAATGTCCAGGCATGGACTATGCTTTGATACCATGTTAGATGCACATGGAATGTGGACAACCAAATAAGGTAAAGCGTGAATCAATTTTCTATTAACAAATGATATAAATTTATAATACATGGGAGTGACCATTGGATTCCATATTCCAAGGTCTCTTAGACTCCCTTTGATGGTTTATCTTCCACACCATAACCCTTAGAGGAATAGGTGTCCAACAAATTTGAATAGGTGGGTGGTCACCAATATCCACCTGTATCAATCCTGCCCCCTTAGGAAGTAATGGCCCCCATTGTGTTGAGTGCCTCCATGAGATGGGGAAACTTCTGCTAAACTTGGTCCCTTGTGAGCCACTCTCCTTGGTGCAGGAGTTGGTCAACTTTGACAACCCAATACAATTGGATCTTCTGCTGGTGAGTGTTCTTGATATGCATGTCCATGATTTGATCAGTTGTGACATGTTCCATGCTATCCAAGTTTAGCTCTATTGATGTGAGTTATTTTGCAATGCCTAATTTGTCCACTAATGGTGAAAAGTATGGTCGAAGGTGGTCCGCATTAAACACTGGGTGCAGACCAAGGAATGGGGAAATATTGAGCTCAAAAGCATTGTATCCCACAACCTTATTGATGGTGTAAGGCCCATATTAGAGTGGGAGAATCTTGCGGTGGATCCTAGTGAGATGCTCCTTCTGCAAATGTGACCAAAATTTGTCGCCCACCTGGAACCTGTGTGACACCCTATGTTGATCATGATGTTGCTTGTACTTAGCATTAGCTATGTCAAATATGTCACAGAACTGCTAGTGGATGTGTTGAATGTGCTCAATGAAGCTGTTAGGCTTGTGAGCTTTGGCCTGAACATGAGCTGAATCTACCTAAGTAGCTACTTTGGTATGGCCACATCATTGGGACCTAGTGGTTGGAATCTCAATCGCACCTGAAAGGGGTTGTGTCCAGTTGAGATATGGAGAGATCTAATGTAAGTGTGCAAGACATATGGGAGGCTTTCATCCCATGTGTGTGGATGCTTCGAGTTGTACATGTGAAAAATGTGCATGATCATCCTATTGACGACCTCTGTTTAGCCATTAGTTTGGGGGTGGAAGGTCATGAACTTAGTGAGCTTGGTATCCAACATTGACCAGAAGCTTGACCAAAATGTACTTAGGAACCTATTGTCCTGATTTGAGATAATGGACTGTGGGATCCCAAAGTGTACCCACACTTGTTTAAAGAAGATCTTAGTAGTGGCTTCTGTTGTGATACTTTTCTTGTAGGCTACCAGAATGGCCATCTTAGAGAATCTCTTGACGACCATGAAAATGCAGTGATTTCCATGCTTAATAAAAGGAAGGCTCAACATGTAATCCATGGAGATGGATTCCCAAGGGTGACTAGGAGTAGGCAGAGGAGTATATAGGCCTTGCTTCTTGATGGTCAGTTTGGAAGTGGAACATGTAGTGCAAGATCTGATGTACTTCCCAACATCCTGTTGAAGGTCTGACCAATACAAATACTTTTGCAACACTGCCACCGTTTCTCTACTTTGAATTGTCCACTGACCCGACTGTAGTGCGCCTCCAAATTTATCTTTGCATGCTCTTTTGCAAGAACACAAAGGTGTTCCAGGCGGCATAAAGTTCACCCTAGAGGAAAAAACTAGGAACTTGCTTGCCTTCCAGGAGCATCTGGTATGTGTTGCTGAAATTTGGACCGCACTTGTAAAGATGCAGCCACCCTGAAGTCTCATGTTCACAAGAGTTGAGCATAGTGGTCAATGCCATGACCGATGGTCGGTTGAGGTAGTTTGCAACATTATTGGTGTTTGCCTTCTTGTAATTAATGTTCAAATGGGACTATTGCAGATATGTGGACCATTTCTGATGGCGATCATTCTGCAAATTTCCTTGTGTCTGTATGAACTGCAAGGGATAATGGTATGTGTGGATGACCATTTCCTTCCCCATAATGTAATGCTTCAATTTTCGGTAAGCATTTGCAATGGAATGCATCTCTTTGTCATAGGTGGGATACTTTCAAACTATGTCTGAAAGTGTCTCACTATGATATGCCACTAGATTCCCCTACTAAGTAAGAACTACACTAACAGCATAGTCGGAGGCATATGTCTCAATCTAAAATGGTTGTTGCGGGTATGGTAATGCGAGCACTAGTGTAGAGGATAGACGATGCTTCAATTCAAAAAAGGCCTTTTGTTGGGATTCACACCAAAATAATTTTTCTTTTACTCCACCCTTGGTGACTTGACTCAAAGGCCAAGTGATATGAGAGAACCCCAACACGAGCCTGGGCTAGAAATTGGCAAGACCTAGAAAGCTCCAAAGCTTAGATAGAGTGGTTGGTGCTAGCTAATCCTGCATAACTTGTATCTTGGTTGGGTGCACATTCACACCCCTCTCATTAATGATGTACCTCATATATTTGAAGCTGGGTCATACCAAAAGTGCATTTCTCCAGATTGGTACATAATTTGTTTTTCATAGGGTTTGGAGGACTTGTCGAATATGGTGGGGGATTTTTCCCAACTTTGGTTGAAGATCAAGATGTCATCCAAATACACTACCATGAATGAATTGGTGAAAGGACACAAGATGTTGTCCATCAGCCTCATGAAGGTTGTGGGGGCATTCTTCAACTCGAAAGGCATGACCAACCATTTGAAAAGGAACTCCTTGGATTTGAAGGCAGACTTTTACACATCACAGGGTTTGATTAGTACTTGGTGATAACTGGACTTCAAGTCAATATTGTTGAAATATTTGGGCCCCTTGAGCTAGTCCAGAAGGTCATCAATTCGTGGGATTGGATACCTATTCTAGAAAGTGATATTATTCAATGCCCAATAGTTAATACAAAGTGTCTAGGTCCCATCCTTCTTCTGTACCAACAAGATTGGGCTCCCATAAGGTGATGAACCTAGCCTAATGTGCCCTTTCTATAATAAATATTGACTTTGCCTCTTGATTTCATCTTTCTCTAGAATAGAGCATCAATTGATTGACCTTTTTGGCTTGAGGGTGGCCTGACCCAGGTTTAGCGTTAATTAGCCAAACAAATCCCTACACTACTGGCCCTTTCGGCTTCAGCTTGCGGAGCGCAGTATGAAGTATCACTCGAAGTAGTATGGGGGGATGCTGGAGCCAATTTTATGCACCCTGAGATGGTTGTGATTTCATTTGATTCCCTTTATTCCTGCCTTCCTCCAGGTCACTTCACTCTAGGGCTTGCAAGACGAGCCCTTTATTATGTCCTTTAATACTTCCGCGAAAGGGTATGATCGACCTTCGCATGGCCCTAACCTGCTGCTCAGGTACTTTCACACTGCTACGGGAGCGTGTCGTGCAGATTCCCAAATTACTCTAAGTGACTTGCTTATCTTATCTAATAATTATAGTTATCACTACATAAACAGATAATCGTAATTGCGTTCAATTATTCAATGTAATTGCATTCATTTGTGCATCATATAATAATAATAAAGGAAAATCATACATATCAAGATGCAATAACAGAACAAAGACACAAGAATTGCAGAATGTATTTCTTTATTAATATGTTCCAAGTGTTTACAACTCTGTCCACCCTACGCATGCAATTGTAGGGGTCTGCGTACTTAGCTGCAGACTTCTACCCTAGGCCTCTATGCACTCAGCTACAGAGCCTCTACCTATGCTATAACCCAAGACTTAGACTTCTTACATCAGAGCTACGACTCTCTTACCTTATTCATCATTCCATGTCTCTAAAACTAATTAGAGCTTAGCTCTTTTTATACAATCCCATGGTCCGCGGACCATGGGTAGATCTCTTACAGCTGACTTTACATTACAAAACTAAGGGAAGACTACCCTTTATGACACATAACACCTTCGTGCTTTGCGACCAAAAAATGCGGAGACTTTACATTTTTATTACAAAATTTGACTCAAACATGGGCTTTTAGCCCCAAAACCGCCCTTGGGGGATCCCTCTCCCAACATGCCCCCAACACAAACATCGTGACTCACCCTCGAGTCACTCGGTAGGTACAGAGATATTTGCGTGAAGCCCATCCAGCTCAACCCATATGAACGCTACCTCGGCCTTGCACTGAGCTGCTTCCTGCTTCGCATCTTCCACTCTCTTCTTGGTCACTACTCCTGCACTGTCAGCCTAATGCTTTCGTTGCATCTCTTGCAGAGTCACAAGCTTGCCTTCAATATTTTTTGTGACTGCATAAGCTTCCTCCATCCAGGGCTTTAGTCACGCCTTCAGCATTTCTTCCTTGTGCAGCGTTGCGTCCACCTGTTCCTTCAACAGCTTGGCCTCCTACTTCTTGGCTAGCCTCTGTGTCAGCGTGACGGTTAACACTGTGCCATTAACTTCATCGTAGCGCTATTGTAGCTCACACGCTTCCATCTCCAGCCTCTGTACATTTGGGTCCTCCTGCAAGCTTGTCAGAACCTCAAATGATTGCTTGAACAATTGTGTGCAGTCTGCTACTACACTTTCAATCGCCGCAACTGCCTCTGTGACAACGATCACCCGCTGTTACTTTAATTTTGGTGGTGTGGAGGGTTGGGCCCTCACCTGTAGCTCAGTAACTTGTAAGTTCAGTTCCAACTAAACCTGCACCATCTCAGTCCAAGTGTCATTTACCCCTGTGGCCAACTTGCGGATGCAGACCTCGATTAGCTCTTCCTCCAGAATGGCCAACCCATGGGACTATACTGCATGCCTGCTCAACGAACTGCATGATCTTCTTGCTCTAGTTGGTCACGTCAATGTCAGCGGAAATTTCAACATTTCTGCGTAGGGTCATCTGTTCGCTATTGATTCATTGTTCACTGATCACTTGGAGAGTGCGATGATCTCAGGCCCTCATTTATGCAATTACTCCATACTTAAGAGGTGGAGTGCTTCACGCGAAAGCGCTGCCAGGTTTAGCCCAACTCCCTTCAAGGTGCTGACAGTGGGCCTGTTAGCCTCATTGTCCATGGTTAGCACTCCATCCGGTAGCACTATCGCAATAGAAGCCTTTGTGCACAGCATCTCGGTAGCCTCCGAAGTGTTGATGGCCAAGCTAGTAGACACCATACCAGCCTACGATGCGTGGGTCTACAACTCCTGCAACTTAGTCTGGATAGCCCCTAGTATGATCTGCTGCTGCTGTTCAAATTGCTGCAGGGCCTCCATGGTGATATCTCTGAATGTGTCACCAATATCATGTAAGTTTCCCTATGTCAACGTGATAGGGCCCAACAAGGTCTTGGTTGCCTTGGATTTCTTTCTATGCCCTCCCTTCTCCAGCTCTCTTGGGTGCTTAATGAAGGCAAACGTTTGTTGATGGTCCGCATCATGTTGTTCTATGTCTTCCTCTTCTGTCGCAGGTGAAGGTGACCGTGCACCTTCTTCAGAGCCACGCTTTGTTCTACCTATCTTCTTACCTGCCTGCTTTTCTGCTTATTTCTCCTAGGCTTTCTTAGTGGTCTCCTTTTTCCTCTGCTCGACCGGTTGTGCCATTTTCAGCTTGGGCTCCTCCTTCTTCTTCTGCGCGGTGGACTTTCTTCAACCCACTGCCAAGTCCGTGGTAGTGCACCACTCCGTCGACCATTGATCGAGCACCGCATTGATGTTGTCATCGGTGGCTAGGTATGACAAGTCGTACCAGTTCTGTATAGGGTCCTTCCATGCCCTAATAGATACTCGATGGTAATCGGATTTAAACTCGACATATCTCTACAGGTTAGCATACATAGTGGGTGACAATTGTGGATTGTGATTGATGGCCATCTTGATATTCATCTCCATCAAGATCTAGAAGATCTTGCTGTCCCAAACTCACTGTGCATCCTTGGTCCCCACATCGAAGTGTACTTTGTTGATTTAGGGAGGTCTTGCATGACCGAAGGGAACTGGCTGTCCTCTGGTAGCTCCCACGCTACCAGCACAATCGACAGCAAGAGCCACGCATAGTGGAATGTCTTGCTTTGCTCTTGTGCTTCACGACAATTTGCCAGGAACTCTCTGCGAAGGTAGTCCAACCAGTTAAACTGGAGTCCTTTTGTGCACTTGTTAAGTCAGTGCGACGACATGCATTGGCACCTCATTAGCGCGACACTTTCACATTACCTTCCCTACAAGGATCTACTTTGCTACCTTCATAGTGGGATCGCAGATGCTAGAGATAGCATACCCACGCAACTTCTTCATGAGCTTGAATTTCTCCTTCATTGACTCTGCGAGAGCCTTCTCACCACCCTTGCCGCCAAAGATCATCGCTGGGTTCTCGCCTGTATATAGTAGGCGTGTTATTCGGTGAATCAATATATCTTTGATGGGTATCGACTCCTCCAGCCACAGACACCCATCATGCACCAAGCACAACGACTGCTTGATGACCAAAACTCTCATCAGGGTGCTGTCATAGTGTGACACCAAGAGCAGGTTTAGCAATCCTGCCTTCTCTACCCCCCTTGAGCCACCTCCGTGGCTCTAAGGTGATCATTCCCATATTTGTGTCTATGATACGGTGCATCAGCTACTTGGTAGCCGGGTGTGGGAACTTCTCGTGGTCCGACAAGTCCCAATCTTCAAGCTTCAGTATCAGCACTCGTGCCAAACGTGGACCGTCGAAAGTAATTTCATCTGGTAGTAGAGGGGTTTACAGGGGAGTCTTACTCTCATCAATGTTGTTTGGGACCTTGGACTTAGGCTTGAGCGGAGGGACATACTTTGACAACTACGTAATAGGGTCCGCACCCTGGGTTTCAACCTCCTCTACTTCAACCCCCACATCCTCATCATACATCGAGATGTCTTTGATGTCCTTCTCCTCTGCCTCTAAGTTTATGGCCTTTCCCTTCTCCTATTTAGTGGGTTTTTGTGGGTTTCTCCTTGGTGAGGCACTCACCGATATGGTAAGCTACTTACCCTTCTTCTCCTTCACAGTCTCCTTGGTTGGGATTGGCTTCAGTCTTGATGTTCTCAGTGACTTAGGGACTTTTGCCAATACTTTGAAAATATTTCGGGCAGATTCTTCGGCCTCCATATCAATTTCCTACACATTCTCCTCGGCTGCCACTTCTTTGGTGTCCATAGCTTCTGCGCGTGTTGACATGACGCTATCCACTAGTTCCTGTGTCTCCTTTGACAATTGTTCAAACATCGGACTGACTATCAGATCTTAAAAGAATTCATGATTCATGTGCACCTGAGAGCGCAACAACTCAATTCTCAAAATTCCAAGTGTTTTTCACTGGGAAACCACTTGTAATTTATAGGGCATTTCGAATTCAAATCCGATTGTTCCCCCCAAAATCGGTTCATGAATTCCAGATTGGCGACATATTTTCAAGGCTCTAAGCCATAAATTTTGTCTTAAATGCTGGCTGCCCACTCCATTTGGCCTCACTTCTGCTATCTTTTCATGAATAGTGACTTTAACGATCACTTTCTGGCCAACCTGGGCAATTTATCCCTGGGTAGCATAACTCCCTCTGCCCTGCCATGGATCCAATGAAACTTCTTTGCTTCGCACCATTCGCTAATTGCGCAACTCCCCAATTTGGGTAGTGTAGTTTATAGTCTCGCACCTCCTTTTTGCTGCCTATAGCACTAAGACTGTGCTACCTTCATTTAGTCACAGGGCCAGACCATCGGTGTATGGCTTCGAGCGACTGCCATTCACCTTTCTTGGGAAGGATTCTCCATTTAATTTGACCAGTTGTATTGCTCCTCCGTTAGTAATCTCCTTAATGTCATAACGCCCTAACCAGTGCATCCTGAACTTTCTTGGAAATTTATCAAACTTATTATCATATAGAAAAACTAGGTCATTTACCTTAAATGAACAGAACTTAATGTGTTGATAATGCCATGCCTTTTCGTGTTTCTTTTGGACCTGTTGGTGAAATCCAGCCAAAAATATTTATTCTTCAAGATCATCCATCTGTGTGAGCCTCTCCTCCAGGGCTCCGCAATCCATCATACTTGTGAGCGTTGTTATGCTCAGACTAGGCACAATACAATCCATAGGCATTACTGCTTCAACCACATTGACAAGCCTAAAGGGGGTTTTTCTAGTCAACTTCTTGCATGTTGTTCAATAAGCCCATAATATTGCAGGTATGTGTAGGTCCCAATAACTTTGCTAAGCATTACAAAGCTTGGTCAGTGCATTTGCAAGCACTTTGTTGAATGCTTCCACCGCCCCATTAGCCTACAGGTGATAAGGTGTGCTCTTTTGGTCTCATTTAGGAAGTGCGTACCATGATCACTCATCAAGATCTTTGGATAACCTAATTGCATTAGTACATGCTCAAATAGGAACTTTGCGGCAGTCACTCCCTTGTAATCCTTCACCGGCTGCGCTTCTGCCCAATGAGTCAAATACTATGCCACGGTGATAATGTATCTTGATCCTGTCTTTCCTTGTGGCTGAATGGGTCCTACAAAATCTATCATCCACTTCTCAAAGGATTGCAATGTCATTTTTGGATTCAAAGTCATCTCATCCCTCCACAATGGCCTGCCAGTCCTTTGACACACATCACACACCTTGCAATATGCTTTTGAGTCCTGATGAAGGGTTGGCCACCACAACCCTATGCGTAGAATATTCTATGCAGTCACTCTTCCTGCATAATGCCCTCCCGCGATGCCCCCATGAGCGTCCATGAGGATGTTGCTTCTTTTGAACTCAGGTACATATCGTCGTAATATCTCATCAGCCCCCATCTTGTACAGATGCCAATAATGACAGAGAAATCCGCCACGCGCACTACTAATTCCTTTTTTTGGTGGACAGTGTATCCTTCTGGTGTAGTACATGCCATTAGGAAATGTACTATATCCTCAAAATGACCATCCACGACATGCACTGCAGATAGCTACGCATCAGGCAATCCCTCCTCCAAATTAGTGGGTTCCTCCCCTGTTTCAATCTGTGACAGATGGTCTAGTCCCGTGTTCAATCGTCCAGGCTTCACAACAACTTCAAAATAATACTCCTAGAACAATAAGAGCCACTTGCATATTCTCCCCTCCAACATAGGTTGATTGACCAGGTACTTCAGCATGGAGTGATCTGTATACATCTTAAAATGGCCTCCCAACAAGTAGTTCCTATACTTCTAGAGTGCATACAACATAGCTAGCCCTTCGCGCTTAGTGGTGGAATATTTCTTCTCCACTTTTGATAATCGTTGGCTTGCGAATGCAATAGGATGGTCCAAGCCTTCTTCGCCAATCTATGTCAGTACTGCTCCCAATGCTATACATGATGCATCGACATGTAGACGAAACTCTTTTTTCCAATCTCGGAAGACTAGAATCGGCATGGTGACCATATTTTGTTTCAAAATATCCAAGCTCTTCTTGTAGTCATCGTTCCAGTAGAATGTGACATCATTCTTCAACAATTTTTCCATAGCCGTAGTGATCTAGGCATAGCCTTTGATAAACTTTTTGTATATCCCGTATGTCCCATAGTAGCATGCAGCTCCTTTGCACTCTGCGATGCTTCCAAGTTTAGTATCACTGCGATCTTCGTGGGGTCTACCATTAGTCCCTGTCTGCAAACCACATGCCCTAACAAGTTTCCAAAAGGAACACAAAATAGACACTTCTTGAGATTGAGCGAATCTGGTATCTTCGGTACGTATCCAACATCATGGTGCAAGCTTGCTACATGGCACTTAACCAACCCAAACATAGACCAGTCATCAAAATATACCTCCAGGAACTTATGAATAAATTCCTTGAACACAAAAACAACTACGTGTGAGAAGATCGTAGGTGCATTCTTCAATCCGAATGACAATACTGTGTACTGAAAACAACCCCACTCAGTCGCGAAGGTTGTCTTGTTCCTGTCCTCCGGTGTGATTTTGATCTGGTGATACCCAGCGAACCCATTAGTGAAGGAATATGCTTCCTCGCCACCTACATTGTCCAACACTTCATCAGTGAATGAAGTCGGGAAAGGATCATGTAAACAAGTGTCATTCAACTTTCTGAGATCGATGCATATCCTTATTTCATCCTTCTGCACCATTGGACTTACCTAGTTAGATTATTCCACAGGCTCAATGATGCCTGCTATGAGCATCTTGTCTAGCTCTAAGAGAACCTTCTCCTTATATTTCGGATTGAGACGATAAGATCTTTTCTTAACCAGCTTCGCATTAGGCTTCAACATAATATTCACCATTCCTAGGTCCCCGATTATCCCCTTCAGATCCGTGGACTTGGTAGGGAATAAATTCTGATATTCACGGAGCAACTCAATGACCTTATCCACCTTTGAGTCATCCCAGTAGCCTCCAATCTCCATGAATTTGGGTTCTGCCTCAGTACCAATGTTTACTTGTTTTGTTTTCAACAGCATGGTTCTATCAGGGTTCTCAATATGCAGTCCTTGAACCTCGCAGTGACCTTATGTTTCTGGAATGTTAATCTTCCACAAATCCTCATCCTCTTCTTCAGTAGTTACATTATAACATTCTAGCATGTGACTTAGTTGAGTAGCCCATTCAAGCTGAATTAGGTCTAAAGGATCCTGTGGTATCCTAAAGATTGCTGCTTTCACCTCTTGTAGTGCTTCATCAATACTATCAAACCCATCCTCATAACTAAATGTCATCATGAATCCCTCATGTAGGATATCCCATTCGCTTGTCCCATGGAGGAGTTCACTTTCTACATATCAATTCATCAGGATGATATCCAGGGTGTGACAGAACAAGTGCGCCCATTTAGGTTGGGGCTTTTTTCCATAAGCTTGGGTCAATTTGGCCAAATGCACGCGAGGATCATCCCGCCCATCATACTTGTCTGTCATTCGCATATTTGGCTTCCCAAAGTGAGTTCTCATTATTCTCTTGCATTCGCGTCAATCATCAAAGTTTCCCTTGTCTGTACCTCACCATCTTGCGGGTGTAGCATGCAGTGCCCAGTCCAATGCCTGGAAGCGCTGCTTTTCTGGTACCTCCCTTTCAAATGAATCCAAAATTATATCTACCCCATTCAGACCATCATAAGTAGGCATATTTCTTACCTCTGAGGAAACACAACGCAACGATTGGGTCATCATGTTGTAGTTCAGCGTAGTCACTTCATGTAACTAGTTCTTCTAGTGCTCTAACTCTTCATTGGAGTTTGAAGTGCAGGAACTCTCGAGATCCTAGGTAATTCATCCATTCATGGTGGGATTCACCCAATCTTGATCTTGCGCCATTATCTTATAGATACAATCCAAATTGTCATCCCTCTCATAATCGCGGACTAGTTCCGTATAGCGCGATCCCTCAGCAAGATCAAGAGGTACTATTATGCATAGCGATTTCTTCTCAAAGATCATCTTCCGCTTCTTCAGATTGATTACCCTGTTCATATCAGTAGCCCAGTCAATTTCTAGGAGCTTAGGATAGGGAGTGTTGTCATCCATTATCTATATTACTTCAAAATCAACCAGCGCACTCGCTCCCTCAATATCCACAGTCACCCCCTGTAGCCGCCCAATGGGGATGACCTTCTGTTGATTGGCCATGCTTAGCTGAATCGGAAACCATTGCAACGTGAGTCTCCCCATCCATTCCCAAGTCTGTTTTGGTAGGACATTCACATCTAACCCCAGGTCCAAAATAATCTAATCCATCTCATGCTCTCCTATCTACGCGGTCAGTCTCATCTCCTGTCCCGTCCTTGTTTTATACTTGCCAATCTTTCGTACTATGCACGGCTCACCCAACACAGTCCCAACACATCTATTGATGAGCTCTTGTAACCCTTTCACAACCTTACTATCACACAACAACTTCATACAGGTCTCGAGGAAAGTTGTGAGCATAGAGGGGTCCATCCCCTGCTCAAGCTTATTCTTGCTTCCTAAGGTGGAGGCCTCAACGAAGCTCCTTTTAGCTTCCATGAAGGTTTCACATTCACACAAATCAAACTTAGCCTCTTTCGCTGAAGCTTTGAGAACCCATGTAATGTCTTATGGCTATTTTCCCTTGTCATCTCTTGTCGCAATTCCACTCCTGAGCACTATATTTACATTTGATTCCTCTTCGCGTAGCTCAGACCTCATCATCTGCAGGTTCTGAGTTGGTAGAGGTGGTAGCACCCATTTATCACATATCCTAGCTATCAGCATAAGACAATCTTTTGTTTCATAATCAAATAGCATGCATTACTTGCATGATAGATGTGTTGGGTTAGCGCAATCATGGGAAAAATATCCTATCCCTCTGCAATTGTAGCAAATCAACTATCCTCGACCTCTACCATGTTCTCCTCCACCTCGGCCTCATCCACGGCCCTAAAATCCTGTCTATGCCATCCCTATGCTCTGGTTAGGGGGCCACGTTTCGGTTTGAACCCTATAGGCAGGAGTTCTATCCAGCATCAATTCACAGCTCTTGCAAGCATGCTCATCTTGCCCTACTGACCTATAAAAGTTGCATAATAGCTATTGCGGTGTCTATACAAACTTCTGTAGCAAGTGATAGTTATCCGTGGCATGTTTTCCTACTACTTGACAGATAGAGCACCATAATGTAGGCCCTGCGCTAGGTCCTGCTTGAGCATCTGGCCTTAAAGGCATCGATCCCCCTCCTGCAATATAGTTCACAAATATAGGGCAATATTCCTTGTCATGCCCCTGACTCTTACATTTCAAGCACCATACCTCCTCATGCACCTCTTGTCGAACCATCCTATCCTGCTTCAGGCTTTTCATCTCAAGGCATAGATTCTTCAACTGTGCATGGATCTATTGAACTCCTAGATTTGGATCTTGCATTGGAGTTTCATGTAGTCTCATGGAAATCTCCAAGGCCTCTGCCTGAGTTGTTATCCTCTACTGTGATAGTGCAGCCCTTAAGTGTGGCAAGAGCAAAGCAAAAAAACACTCGCAATGTTGTCCATTTGTTAGGTTCATGTTGGCTTCATGGATTATACATTTCAACCTCTGATCTAGTTCCCAAGGTGTCTTGCCTGGTTTCATTGTGATTTATTTGAATCCCACAATCGATTGTGACTCTGATTAGGCCTACTAAATTCTTTATTTAGTACTGTCTGAATGCCTTCCACCCCAGCATTCGGGTTATCATTAGAGTACTTAATATACTAGGTTAGCACGTGATCTTGCAGAGCACTAACCAACATCACCTTCTTTATATGATCATTTGTAACATCTTGAGCTTCCCATACAACCCTCACAACGAACCAAAATTGGTCCGAGTCCTCATTTCCCAAGCCTTTGAACAAAGGCAACTTCACTGTAGTTTCCATACTGAACTATGGTGGAGGTGGAGGTGGTACGAGTGAAGTTAGAGGTGATGGTGGTGAAGTTGGAGGTGGTGTGGGTAGAGGTGGTATTCGTGGAAATCCTTGTCTTATTAACTAAATAGCACTTCATGGAGAAACCTTTGCTATCTCTTCTTCATCACCTCATGGAGGTGAAATCAATGGGCTATACTCTGGACCCTTTTTTTCGTTGTTCCCATAAGTTTTTCCACGTCACGTAGTTCCAAACATCAAGGTAGCTGCATAACCCGTTTTTCGCACAATAGTATTTTAATCTAGGTATTCAAAGATTTTACGTACTTACCTTGTGGTCCTTTGAAAAATTGCCGCTCCACTTTGCTATAGCTGATTGAGGTGTGGACCGTGAATTTAGTCACAAATCCTCCTATGCTTCGATCAAGCCAATGACCAACAACATAGGCGATCTTATCCTTTGATGCTTCCAATTTTTGTATTAGCTCTGGGGTCCACACAATAGGACTGTCAAGTTTCCACCTTCCTTGGCTATCTGCTAGCTTCGTGATCCACTCATATAGCTCAATAGGGAAGGAGCAAAAAAATATCTCATGGATCTCTGTATATAGTTACCTGTCCAACCACTGTTCCTTTTTTAGTGGCGGGTTTCTGTGCAAATTCGTGGATCTTCCTATCAAACCAGTCTCTGATCTCCTTCTTAGTTGAATTCCAGTGATACGACATCACACATCTCTTATGCAGATTCTAGTCCTAACAATGGAACCATTTGTTGGATTGAGGGGGACCTGACCCAGGTTCAACGTTAATTAGCCAAACAAATCCCTACACTACTGGCCCTTTCAGCATCAGCCCACGAAGTGCGGAATGAAGTCTCACCCGAAGTAGTATGGATAGATGATGGAACCAGGTTTCCGCACCCTGAGATGTTATGATGTCATTTGATTTCCTTTATTCCTGTCTTCATGCAAGTCACTCTGCTCTAGGGCTTGCAAGATGGGCCCTTTATTCTGTCCTTTAATACTTTCGTGAAATGGTATGATCGACATTTCGCAGCCCTAGCCTGTTTCTCAGGTACTTTCGCACTGCTATGGCAGCGTGCCATGCAGATTCCCAAATTACTCTAAGTGACTTGCTTGTCTTATCCAATAATTATAGTTATCACTGCATAAATAGATAATCGTTGCATTGAATTAGTCAATGTAATTGCATACGTTCATGCATCATATAAGCATAATAAAGGAAATTCATACATAACATATCAAGATTCAATAATAGAACAAAGACATAGGAATTTCGAAATATATTTATTTATTAATATCTTCCAAGTGTTTACAACTTTGTCCACCCTGTGCATGCAGCAGCAGGGGTCCGCGCTCTCGGTTGTGGACTTCTACCCTAGGCCTTTATGCACTCAGTTGCAGAGCCTCTACCTACGCTACAAGCCAAGACTTAGACTTCTTACTACAAAGCTATGACTCTCTTACCTTATTCATCATTCCATGTCTCTAAAACTACTTAGAGCTTAGCTCTTTTTATACAATCCCATGGTCTGCAGACCATGGGTAGATCTCTTACAATTGACTTTACTTTACAAAACTAAGGGCAGACTACCCTTTATGAAAAATAACACCTTCGCACTCCATGACCACAAAATGCAGAGACTTTACATTTTTATTACAAAATTTGACTCAAACATGGGCTTTTAGCCCCAAAATTGCCCTTGGGGGATCCCACTCCCAACATACCTGTTGGGTAGCTGTGCGCTCAGGGAAGAGCGATGGAGTGATTGAACTGATAGTGTAGGGGTACCCCTATGGGTGAGGTGAAGATATCCCTATACTCCTCCATGACCTTGTCCATTTGTTGCTGTCATGCGAAGGAGCCCTGTCTAGAGGCCGGGGATGTGGACACAACCTTCTTCTTACCCTGAGGGTGAATCATAAGCCTGGGAAATGGTCTTACTACTTTGCTTCACATAGATCAAAGAGATGGTATTAGGTGGTGCTACTTCTAGTATCTTGTATAACTTATTTCTCAAAGAAAAAATATCGGTGCAAGGCATAGACTCATACACAACATGATGCTTCCACAAGTATGGTTGGCCTAATAATACATCATAAACTTCAAGAGGAGAAACATCGCACAACACCTCATCTATGAAGGGCTTGATGTTTTAGGGAAGGCAACACTGCTGGCTAATACAGAGATCTCGTCCTTGGTGAAACCACATGATTGTTTGGTGTGATCAGTAGGCCCAACCGCTTTAAGACCTCTGCTGAAATGAGGTTCTTTTAGCTTCCACTATAAAAAATGAACTGCAATAGAGAACCCTTCACCCACATCTGTGAGTGGAGGAGTTTCTCCCTTTCCTTTGGATCTTCGGGCTCAATCTTTTGGAGCTTGGTGGTGGAACTAGTGGCACTAGGCTCTGGATTAATAACCTTCTTCCCTTTGTCATTCCCCTTGTCAGGTTTTGAATCAGAGTCAGAACATGCTTCTAATTTTAAATATTTCAACTCAACCACCAATGAATTCTTGGTTCGACACTCACTTGTGTTGTGAGTGGGGCTCTTATGGAACTCAGACCATTTCCTTATGTCCTTCTCTGTCTTCATGTTGTTGTTATTTTCTTATGGCTTTGGTGGGTTGTCTTGGGTTTTTCCACCTTGGCTTTGTCCTTTGTTCTATGGTTGGGGGGCACATTTCCCTTGCTTTAGATTCACATATCCAAAGTCTTGCTTCTTCTATTTCAATTTCTGCTCAATCTTGACAATGTATCGATAGGCGACAACAAGCGAGGAGATGTCTAGGAACTCCATCTCATCCTAGACATACTTGTGTAGAAAACCGCAATACTTGAGTACCAAATTCCATTCAAAATCCTTGATACCAAACTTCATGCGAATTGTATGAAAAATATTTGTGAACTCCGACACGTCTTGGTCCCTTCCCTGTCGTAGCGAGGTCCACTTTATGTATTTATTTTCATAGCTCTTGACATGTTAATATTGTTCCTTAATGGTGTCTCAGAAAGAATTCCAAGTGGGTGCAACTAAAAATGGTGAGGATTCCCTCTCGTCCTTCTATTCGCAATAGGTTTCCCACCAGTCCTTGACATGGGGCATGACTTTGAGAAGTGAAAAAGTAATCCTTTCCCAATTGAAAAAAGTCATGAACCAAAAAATATCCTTCCAATAGATTTAATCACCTATATACAATGTCTGCATCTATCTGGCCTTCAAATATAGGAATGTCAAAGTTGACTTGTACCTTAAAGGTAGTGGCACCTCCAGAGTGGCTGCTGGATGAATATGTGTTTCATATAGGTAGCCATCAAAGGATCTAGGCAAAGTTATCCATCATCTCATTCCTCTGTCACAAGGGCTTCCTCGAGAAATATTTAGAAAGGATCTCTTGCTCCCTTGTATTTATTTTCTTCTCCCATGGGAAGACATGAGGGTTTGCGAGACTGGTCTTGCAAAGGTTCAACCAATTTGAGACCTAACTCCTTATACCTTGACCTTGTTGGGGACATGCAAAGAAAAACATAGAAAGAGAATACCACTCTAAATTATATATGTATAAATGTTGTTAGCAATATGAATGATAATTTACCATAGAACATGATTTTAGTCTAGGTTTATGACACAACCTTTGTATAATATTTATATTATACATTCAATGCATCAAATGTTCAATAATCAACACCAAAAAGCATATCACATAATACTTCATTTCTAGTTCAGAAGCACACACTTAATTATTTTCACAATATCATTTTTTTAGGGAATCAAACAAATACATATATATTTAACATATCCATTAGCACCATTTCCCCACAAGGGTGCAACCACATGTTCATGCATTGGTAGTCTAATTTTTATCTAGATATATAGTGCCATTTCAACCATAATGCAATATAAATTGATTAATATTTAAAACAAGTGTAGGAGACTACTTATCTTTAAATTTGCAAGGAAACTAAGTCAGGAACAAGGAATCTCCACCCAACCATAGAAAACTCTAGTCACACTTACTTGTAACTATCAACCTTGAGTTAGATTCCATAGTATGAGGGGGGTGCTTACTTAAGGGAACCAAACACCAGCTGCCAATTGAAAACATAGAATCCCAAAGGACATCTTCCTCAGCCCCACTAGCTAACTACTACCACCTCCTTCAACACAGGGAGTCCAAAGGTTCTCTACCTCACCCCAAGTGTGCACATAGTGATTCACTCCCTTCCAGGATGTCCAGAATCCACTATAATAGTAAGGAAATAACCAAAAGTCTTCAATCAAATATTACTTTGATGATGCTTCAGGATTAGTCTCGTCCCATGATGTCCAAGCATCCAAATCCAGATATCTTGACCCAAAGCCTCTAGAGGACCCAATTTTTTTTAGGACTTTAGAGATTACATCCCAACCCACAACCTTGAGGGACCCAAGATGTTACAAGGCTCCAGAGACTTTGTCTCAACCCAAAACCTCTAAGGACCGAAGTTGTTACACGACTCTAGAGATCCTATCTCAACCAAAAACTTCTAGGGAACCCAAGCTGTTACATGGCTTTGAGACTAGTAGCTCAACCCATAGCCTCTAGGGAACCTAAGGACCCATCCCCTTCTCTTCTCTTCACTTTTTGTTTGCTTGTTCATCAAACTAGTCTCTTCCTCCTCTCTTCTCTTCCTGCTAAATGCTCCCCGTTGGATGCTCCAAGGTGTTTCCTTTTCCAACTACTACTAGAATGCATTTGAATGCCTCTGTTGCCTTCATTTCCTTGTCTTGCGAGGATTCTTCATCCTCGTCCTTTCTACCTTGCCTAGTCTTGTCCTCCATAAATTTTTTATCCTCTTTTCCTTGTTAAGGTTCTCTAGTGTATGGGTTTGTGTCCTTTCTTTTGCAACTCATTTAATTTAAGAGCCAACCTATTAAAATCATGCACCCACTAGCCTTTAATTTATTTCCAAGAAATTCAGATTTCATATCCGCACAACAAAACTTAAATCATCCCAAGCAAGTAATCCTCCTCCCCAAATCTAGAATCCATGTCCCTTTGACTCAGTCCCTCCTTTTTTTTTTAAATTTCACATATTTGTAAAAATGTTTACAAGGAATTTTATGAGAGAACCATGAAAGGGGTTGTCACAGACCCCTCCCCCTTGAGGGAACACCGCCCTCGATGTTCATTTGCCTATTTGAAATACCATAAATAAAAAAACCATTACATACTATTTTATGGAGCTTTATATACACAACTCAATAAAATATTTATAATCATATGCACATTCACTTCAATCAACAAAAAAGAGGGATAATTAGATTTCATGGCATCAACCATTTCCCATGTGGCCTCCTCTGGCCCAAAGTTCTTCCACTGCACCTTGACTTGCTCTATGGATCGATTCTTGTTGGCTTATTGGGGCCTGGCCCAAGTTCAGAAGTGATTTAGCCAAACAAATCCCGAACTACCTGCCCTTTCGGCAAGAGTCCGTAGAGCGCGAAATGAGGTCTCACCTGAGGTAGTATGGGAGGGTGCTGGAACCAGGTTTCCACACCCTAGGGATGTCTTGATGAGGTCCGAGAAGTTCGCGACCCGATCCTGCATGCTCGCACTGCCCCGGGCAGTTGTCTGACCTTCGCATAGTTTTGGTATAGAGCACAAAGAGGTGTTGTTTGGATCCTTTACCGTTACTGTGTTATTATTGTAGATCTGACCTAATTTTGTGGGCCCAATAGTCTTAATAATCATTCACATTCATAAGAAGTGCACACAATCATAGAATGTAAAGAGGTGCATAAAAATATAATAGAAGCATAAACATACAGATCTACGAATAGATGCACAATATTTCAGAATCAACTTAGCTTTTATTGAACTTTTTTTTTGTTATAATCCCAACTCCACCCTGCACACTCAGCTGCAGGGGTTTGCGCACATAATCTCAGACTCTACCAGGCCTCTGCACACTTAGCTGCAGAGCCTCTCTCTACTACTACAACCCAAGACTTGGACTTACAGACTTAGAATGAATATCGCACTCAAAAACCCATATCACTTAAGATCAATACTAAAACTCTCTTCTACCCTTAAAGCCTCACTCTTTTTATACATTCCCATGGTCCGCAGACCATGGGTAGGCCGAAACCTTCTATATTAAATTACATTTCATGTCAGACTACCCTAGACTCTCGCACTTCGCACCCACATTTTGCGGGGTCTTTACATTATATTGACCCAAAACTTTGGGCTACAAGCCCCAAAAATCCGCTATGGGGGGATTCGCTGCCCAACAGGCCCCCAACACAATCATCATGACTCGTCCCGAGTCACTCTCTTGGTGCGGTGATCTTCGTGTGAAGTCCATCTTGTTGTGCCTGTGTGTCGTGAAGGTCCGCAATGCCCCATGCTGTCGTTGTTTGGATTTGATCCCTTTTTGCTTCAGAATCATCTGCATCTGACTTGATTCTCTATTGTGAGGCTGCCTTCTAGTACCTGTGTTTATAGTCCTGCACCTCTGTCTGGCTCCTTGGGTCGCAAAGACTGTAGTTCAGTCAGTTAGTCAGACAGCCGGCCCACCCGTGTAGGGATTTAGGCGACTGCCATTTACTTTTCCTAGGAAGGGCTCTCCATTAAGTTTGACTAGCTGGACCGCACCTCCGTCTGTGACCTCCTTTACGACATATGGTCCCAAACAATGCATTCTGAATTTTCCAAGAATTTTTTCGAACTTGCTGTCATACAACAACACTAAATCATTTATTTTGAATGTGCACAACTTGATATGGAGATCGTGCCAAGATTTCTTGCGTTGTTTCTGTACCTGCTGATGGAATCCCACCAGAAACCGTTCTTCCTCCAGTTCTTCCAATTGTGTGAGGCTCTCTTCCAAGGCTTCACTGTAGATTTTTTCTACAAATCAGCTAGCTCTAATACCATGTAGAACTTTTTCTACAAATCAGCTAGCTCTAATACCATGTAGAAATTTCCCACATGTAGATCACCTGTTAATGCAATGTACTAAAGAAAAACACTTGATCTACTTCTACAAACAATTTAGCGGAAGCTTAATCAACCATGAGCAACATCAATAAAAACACATATAACTGATAAGATGAAATCAAACACACATAACACAAAAGATATAACAAGGGGAATGCACCAGCCTAAAACCCCATCTTTGTATTAGCATACAAGTGGAAATATGTCCGGATTACACAAAGCCATAGCTCATAAGCTATCTAGCTCTCAATACAATCCCTCTGTTGCTCATAGACAGTCAAAGGCTTCTCACAAAACCTTCTCCTTTGCCTTCTAAGCCTCCTATTTCTATGCATAGTTTTTCCTGGGTCCTCCAGTTGCAACCTGTGTGATTCTCACCTCACACACAAGACTGACCTCTGAAATAACTGCACAAACCTGAAGGAGATAAATCCTCATCATGGATGAGCTTCCTTTATAGGAGAAATATTCATCCAACTGATAGTACACTGTCCCTTCTCTGATCTCAACTAGGTCTTTGTCTGAACTGACATGCATGAGTTATTTAAGCTATAATATTCAGTTATCTGAAAATACCAGTTGTTACATGCATGCAAGCATTAAAAAACTGAATCTTATTAATTTAACAACTTGTTAAATTAATCTAACTGGACTTGAGTGAGTTAGCTAAGCCAACTAATTACAACTCATCCTTATCTCTTTAACTGATGGATAAATTCATCAATTAATAGATAAACTGTTGCATGTCCTCACATAGACTTCAAGTTTGTTGTTCCTTAACTAATTAACTCATGGAGATTAATTAATTAATATTTTAAACTACTGGTAAGACCAAATTCGTTTTTACTTCCTATAGTTAGACCAGAAACTACTAAAAATAGGAAGGGACCCATAAATGCTATTTTTAGAACTTTCTATTTTTAGCAGTTTCACCTCTCACCCAAGGTGGCCAATGACCTCCCTGGCCAAACTACTATTTTTGGACATGTTATTTTTAGAACTTCTACTTTTAGCACATTCCAAATTTAGCGTTTCTTGTTGCACATTTTTCAACACTCCCTCTCAACAAGAAAGGCTTCCTCTCGAACTCGATCATGTAACTCTAGAATGTTCTACATGCAACACATCTACCCGGTCCACTTGCTCCAATAACACTTGGAACAAAAACACTCCCAACTGACCACTCTATTGGGCTAGTAACATACTTTGATGCTGAAGCTCTATTTGCTGTTGACAAGTGCTCCCTCTCTGACATTTGTGCTACTACAACATCTCCATGCATCTCGCACCATTGCACGCCTCTCTGTGCCACCTAACACTGTGTAAAACACCTGTGCCTCTTGCATTGTTGTAGCCTACTAGCTATGCGATGTCCTGCGATTCCCTGCACTATCGCTCTCTCTGCCGCTCCATCTGCATCTGTCTCTACCCATTCAGTCAGTCCCTGCTACTCTACATCGGGGCTCACGTAGCAAGGTCTCATCCAAGAGGTTGGGTACCTCAATGATCCCACCCCTCCTCCTTGGGACAATCACTCTATATCACCCCACCTCCTACCTGGAGGCATGGTTGCATGTGATCCCTTTACTCACCTGGCTCAAAGTTTCCCCTTACTAGAGGTCTCTGCACGAGTAGATGTCTCTACTTGATCTCCACTCAGCTTCCCCTGTCGTGGCTGCTCCACAATGTCCTAAAGCTATTGCACCAATCATGGCTCCTCCACAATTGTCTGAGACTTCTTCTGGCTCTGCATGTTGAGAGGTAATTTACTCTCCCTCTCAACCACCAAGTATCTAACCTTTGCCTTACTCCTCAAGGCTTTGCATGCATCTTGTACCTCAAGTGCATACAGGTTCTTGGCTAGCACACCAATCTATTTCCACCTTCCCGTCATCACAAAATTTTCTAGAAAAAGAGTTGATTTTAAATCAGCGATATCTCCCTCATCCGAACTCCGATTCAGCCGATTTTTTTTTAATTTTTTTTTGGGGTATTTTTCTGCAAGGAATCCAAATCTTCTATTTATTTCTAAAAAAAAATTATAAAAATTTTCATATTTTCTTTGCAAACTCTCGGCCCAAAACTCAAAACTTTGAAATCTCCTCTCAGCATATTGTTCTCTCCTTGATCACCTGAGCTCTGATACCATGTAGAATTTTGTAGAATTTTTCTACAAATCAGCTAGCTTTGATACCATGTAGAACTTTTTCTGCAAATCAGCTAGCTCTAATACCATGTAGAAATTTCCCACCTGTAGATCACCTGGTAATGCAATGTACTAAAGCAAAACACTTGATCTACTTCTACAAACAATTTAGCGGAAGCTTAATCAACCATGAGCAACATCAATAAGAACACATTTAACTGATAAGAAGAAATCAAACACACATAACAAAGAAGATATAACCAGGAGAAAACACCAGCCTAAACACCCATCTCTGTATTAGCATACAAGTGGAAATATGTCTGGATTACACAAAACCTTAGCTCGGAAGCTATCTAGCTCTTAATATAATCCCTCTGTTGCTCATAGATAGTGAAAGGCTTCTCACAAACCTTCTCCTCTGCCCTCCAAGCCTCCTATTTCTGTGCACAGTTTTTCTTAGGTCCTCCAGCTGCAATCTGTGTGATTCTCACCTCACACACAACACTGACCTCTGAAATCACTGCACAAACCTGAAGGAGATAAATCTTCATCATGGATGAGCTTCCTTTATAGGAAAAATATTCATCCAACTGATACTTCATTGTTCCTTCTCTGATCTCAACTGGGTCTTTGTATGAACTGACATGCATGAGTTATTTAAGCTATAATATTTAGTTATCTGAAAATACCAGTTGTTACATGCATGCAAGCATTAACAAATTGAATCTCATTAATTTAACAACTTTTTAAATTAATATAATTGGACTTGACTCAGTTAGCTGAGCGAACTAATTTGAACTCATAATTACAACTGATCCTTATCTCTTTAACTGATGGATAAATTCATCAATTAATAGATAAACTGTTGCATGTCCTCACATACACATCAAGTTTGTTTTTCCTTAAGTAATTAACTCATGGAGATTAATTAATTAATATTTTAAACTGCTGGTAAGACCAAATTCGTTTTTACTTCCTATAGTTAGACCAGGGACTGCTAAAAATAGGAAGGGACCCAAAAATGCTATTTTTAGAACTTTTTATTTTTAGCAGTTTCACCTCTCACCCAAGGTGGCCAATGACCTCCCTTGCCAAACTGATATTTTTAGACATGTTATTTTTAGGACTTCTACTTTTAGCACATTCTAAATTTAGCATTTCTTGTTGCATATTTTTCATCATTCACAGTCTGCCATGCTTGTCATTGTTGCTATCCGCAAACTAGGTACAATGTATTCCATTTATATGACTGCTTCCGTGCCATAGACTAACCTGAAAGGTGTCTGACCTGTCAATTTCTTACACGTGGTTCTCTATGCCCATAATATGGTAGGCATGTGAAAGTCCTAGTCGTTTCGCTGTGTGTTACATACTTTGGTCAACGTAGTATCCAAAATCTGGTTGAATGCTTCTACTGTCTCATTAGCTTGCAGATGGTACAACGTACTTTGCTGATGATACACCTATAACTCCTTGGTGGGTGCACTGATAGTTTCATTGAGGAAGTGCATTCCGCGATCACTCATTAAAATTTTCAAGCATCCAAACCGTGTCAACACGTGGTCGAATAAAAATTTCATAGCTGTGGTGGCCGTGTATTCCTTAATCGACTGTGCTTCCGCCCATTTGGTTAAGTACTCCCTCGTGGTGATGACGTAGCGCGCACCCATCTTCCCCTAAGGTTTGATTGGTCCCACAAATTCTATTGCCCATTTTTCGAATGGTTGTAATGTCATTTTTGGATTGAGTGGCATCTCATCCCTTCGTGATGGTTTCCCAGTTCTTTGACATATGTCACAGGTCCGATAGTATGCTTTCGAATCTTGATGTAGGGTTGGCCACCATAACCCAGTGCGAAGAATCTTCTGTGCCATTGCCCGACCTACATAGTGTCCTCTTGCACCCCCCCCATGTGCTTCCATAAGGATCTGTCCCCATTCAAATTCAAGTACATATCTTCGTAATATCTAATTGTTTCCCATTTTATAGAGGTGCCTCACGATGACAGAAAAGTCCACCGCACGTACCACCAATTCCTTCTTCTACTGGATGGAATATTTCAACAGCATAGTCCCTGTAGTTAAGAAATGGATAATGTCTTTGAAGTGGTCATCCACGACACGTACTACATAGAGCTGTGCATCAGGTAGTCCTTCTTCCAAATTGGTTGGTTCTTCACCGGTCTCAATTTGTGATAGGTGATCTGGTCCTACATTTAGGCGTCCCGGTTTTACGATGACCTTGAAGTCATATTCCTGAAACAGTAACAGCCATCTACATATGCAGCCTTCCAACATCAGCTTGTTCACAAAGTATTTCAATGCGGAATGATTGGTATATACCTTGAAGTGCCCACCAAGTAGATAGTGGAGGTATTTCTGGAGCGCGTATACCATCACCAATCCTTCACACTCAGTATTAGAATAGTTCTTTTTGGCTTTGGACAGTTGCCGACTTGCAAACACGATCGGGTGATCCACACCTTTGGCACCTTCCTGCATAAGTACAACGCCCAATGCGATACACAATGCATCAACATGTACATGAAATTCGATGTCCCATTTTGGGAAGACAAAAATGGGAGCGGATGCCATTTTTTCCTTGAGAACATCCAAAATTTTCTTACAATCATCATTCCAACAAAATGTAGCATCCTTTTTCAACAATTGTTCCATTGGTGCCATGATTTGTGCATAGCTCTTAATAAACTTTTGATAGTAACCAGTGTTCCCCAACGTGGCACGTAGTTGTTTGACACTTTGAGGCGCTTCCAGATTGAGAATAATGACAATCTTCGTAGGGTCCACCATTAGCCTTGCTTGCAAACCATATGGCCAAGCAGATTTCCAAAGGGTACGAGGAAGGTGCACTTCTTAAGATACAATGCAATCTGGTGTCGTCGACAAGTATCCAGCATCAACCGTAAGCTCACTATATGGTTTTTAACTAACCCAAATACATTCCAATCATCTAGATAGACCTCCAAAAACTTGTGGATAAATTCCTTGAACGTGCCACCACTACACGTGAAAATATCACTGGCACGTTCTTTAGTCCAAAGGGCATAACAGTGTATTGAAAGCAGCCCCATTTAGTTGCGAAGGTTGTCTTGCTCCTATCTTCTGACACGATCTTGATTTGATGGTACCCTGAGAAACCATCCGTGAATGAGTAAGCTTCCCATCTGCCAACATTCTCTAATACTTCATCTATAAACGGTGTCGGGAATGGATTGTGAACACAAATGTTGTTAAGCTTCCTGAGGTCCACGCAAATTCGAATTTCGCCCTTTTGTTTTTTCTCGTGCACTACCATAGGACTCACCTAATCGGATTCTTCAACTAGTTCAATAATTCCTGCTACAAGAATTTTGTCCAACTCTTCGCAAATCTTTTATTTATACTTCGGATTCAAACGGTAAGGTTGCTGCTTAATTGGCTTCGCGGCCGGTTTCAGAGTAATCTTCATCATCCCTAAGTCGCCAATGATCCCCTTTAAATCTATGATTTTGGTCGGGAATAAATCTTGATATTCATGGAGTAACTCGACAACCTTATCCACCGTAGCATTGTCCCAATAGTCCACAAGCGTCGCATACTTCGGCTCCACATTGGTACCAAAGTTTACCTGCTGTGTTTTCAACGACATAGTGATGTTGAGGTCCTCAATTGATGGTCGTCAAACTTCGTGACTCCCTTCAGTTTCAATAATATTAATGTTTCGAGGGTCGTCATCATCCTCCTCTACTTGTACGCTATAACATTCTAGGTCATGGCTTAGCTGGGTTGACCATACTGGTTGAAATACTTCCTGTGGTTCCTGTGTTATTTTGAAGATGGCAGCTTTCACAGCTTGCAATGCGTCGTCAACCGTATCCGACCATGGGTCTTCAAATGTGAATGTTAACAAAAATCCCTCATGCAAGACATCCCATTCACTTGTACCATGTCAGAGTTCTATCCCGGTATACCAGTTCACGGGTATGACATCCAGGGCGTGGTAGAATAAGTGTACCCATTAGGTTGAGGTTCTTCTCCATAGGCCTTGGTCCATTTTGCGAGGTGCATGCGAGAGTCATCGCATCCATCATATTTATCTGATATTTGTAGTTCTGGTTTCCCAAACTGTAGCGGCATCATCCTCTTGTAGTCGTGCCAATTTTCAAAGTTTCGTTGATGTGTTCCCCACCAATGTGCAGGTGTCGCACACAGTGCCCACTTCAGCACATCGAACCGTTGGTGCTCTGGTGTGGCACTCTCAAGCTTGCTCAAGAATTCATCCACCCCTGTCAATCCATCAGATGTCAGTAGATCTTGGGCCTGGGCTGTTATGCAACATAGTGATTTAGTCATCATGTTGCAATTCAACGTTGTCACTTCGTTCAACCGATTGTGCCAGTGTTCATCTTCTTCATCTGAATCCAAGGTGCAGGAACCCACGCACTCCCATGAGATCCTTCCATTTACAGTCGAATTCACCCACTCCTGCTCTTGTGCAGTTTACAATCCCAACTCTGCCTTGTGCACCTAGCTGTAGGGGTCCGCGCACACAGCTAGGGATTCTACCAGGCCTTTGCGCACTCAGCTACAGAGCCTCTCTTGACTACTACGACCCAAGACTCGGACTTACAGACTCAAAGCAAATGTCGCACTCAAAAATCCATATCACTTAAGATCAATCCTCCATACAAACTCCCCTCTACCCATAGAGCCTCACGCTTTTTATACATTCCCATGGTCCACGGACCATGGGTAGGCCAACACATCTATATTAAATTACAATATTTTTAAGGCGGACTACCCTAGAATCTCATGCTCTGTGCCTGTATTTTGCAGGGTCTTTACATTACATTGACCCAAAATTGGGCTTTAAGCCCCAAATATCCACTACGGGGGGATTCGCTGCCCAACAAGTCCCCAACACAATCATCATGACTCGTCTCGAGTCACTAGGTTGGTGCAGTGATCTTCACATGAAGTTCATCCGACAACCTCTGCGCTTCGCTTACATCCGTGACACATTCTTCCACTGTCCACTGTACCTGTTGTGCAGGGATCTCCAATGCTTCATTGTTAGGTGTAATTCCTTACCTAAGTGCATATATGCCTTGCATCTAGGCTAGCTTTCCCTCGATCTTGGTTGTGACCGTGAATGCTTCCTCGAGCCAAGGCTAGATGCTTTCTTTAAGCACTGCTTCTTTCTGACGCGCAATATCCACCTTCTCCTTGAGAGCCCGGGCCTCCCTCATCTTGGCAAGTCGTTGAGTAAGGGCGACCATATGCATGATGCCTCAGACATTGTCATAGGCCTGCTGCAATTCCCGCGCTTCTATCTCTAACCACTGTAGCATTGGATCTTCCTACAGTGAAGTGAGGGTGAAGAGTGACTGATCTAACTAGCTTGTGCAATCCTGTATGGCACACTCTATTGCTTCCAACCTTGATTGAATGTCACAGTGCCGCTGCTCTCTAACTTCTGGCAGTGTAGATGACTACATTTTTAGCCTCAGCTCTACGATCTGCAGGTTGAGATCCATCTGGATCCTTGTTGCTTCCTCCTTTGCCTGACGAAATCCACTAGCTAGTTTGTGGATTCGGATACCTACTGGTAAGTCTATTGCAATCTCTAGCTCAGGGATGTGGCAACATGCTTCCTCGATGATTTGCTCCAGTTGCTGAGCCTATGTTACTACTTCATCGCGTTGGAGACTCAGATGCTCGATGTTGATTTGCTATTCACTGAGCACCTATACTGTACGTCCTTCCCTAGAGTGGAGCTTTGTCGTAGCTCCATCCTACAGCTGGTATAATATTTCTCGTGGCAGGGTAGCCAAGTTTAAACCAAGTTCCTTGAACTGACTTAGCATGGCTCTGTCCTCTGCATTGTCTGCTGTCAATGCTCCTTTCGGTAGCGCAACAATATTTTCCATTTTGGCCCGCAACAATTACTCAGTTGCTGATGTACCCATAACCCTGGATACCATTCCCTGCTGTGGGGCCTGCACCTGAAGTTCCTAGAGTTGTGCCCTAAGCTCCCCCAACACATTATGCTGCTCCGTCATTGTCTCTTGGAGAGCCTCCCTGGTGACTTTGCGAACTGTGTCACCGATGTAGTATAAGTCACCCTTGATCAGCGTAATGGGCTCCCCATCCAACTTGGAAACCTTGGTCTTCTTTCGTGGCCCTGTTCATTTTGTCCTGCACGACTATTTCAATTGTGTTGAGGTGGTGCTTGGGTCTGCGCCTTCCATTGTATCATCTGTCCCCTGTCCTGTGGTTAGGTTCGGGCCTCTTTATTCCTGCATCGTAGTGGCCCCTACTGTTGTTGCCTTTTCTGCACCGGCCTTCGCTGCCTCTTGGGACGCCCGTACTTCCTCAGCTAGTTATTCGTTCCACTTCTATTATGCTAGCCACTTGGGGGAAGCCTTCTGTTTTTGAATCTCCATCTCATCATGCACTACCACATCTAGTGTGTGCCATTCCACTGGCCATGTATAGATCACCACAAAAATAGTGTCATCAATTGCGATGAAGGGGAGCATGATCCACTTCTACTCCGGATCCTTCTGTGCCTTGATATACACATTGTGCATATCTACTTTAAATTTTGCAAAGCTCCTCAAACTGTCGTATACCGAGGGGGATAGGCATGACCATTTGTTGATCCATAGTCACACGCTCACCTCCATCAGTACCCAGAAGATCTTGGTTTCTCAGATGCACGTGGTATCCTTCGTTGCCCATAGCGACGCGTATTTTGTTGCCTCTGGCCAATCTTGGTCAAGGGGAGGAAACTGACTATCCTCGGGCAATTCTCCTGTAACTAACAGGATGGATAAGAGAAACCACATGTAATGGAAGGTCTTACCCTGCTCTTGGGCCTCCCTGTAGTTAGTCAGGAACTCCTCATAGGGGAACTACGACTAGTTGAATTGTACCCCTTCTGTGCATTGCTCGGCCAGCGCGATGACCGTTGCTGGTACCTCACTGCCACGTTTTCTTATCACCTTTCCTGCTAGCAACTGGGTAGTGATGCAGACCCCTTTGTCCTGAACGCTAGTAATAACGTAACACCTCTACTTTTTCTCCAACTTATATTTCTTTTTCATGGCCTTCACAATCACCAAGTCTCCTCTTGTACGAGCTATTTCCGCGGGGTCCCTTCCTATATAGGGAAGCCGAGAGATCCTATGAATGAGCTCTGTCGTGATGGGAATGGGCTCCTCCAGCCACAAGTACCCATCGTACACAAGGAAAACTAGTTGCCTGATGACAAATATCATGATTAGGGCCCGATGAAAGTGTGGAATCGATAGAAGGTGGAGTAGCCCAGCTTCCTTTACCCCGCGCAACCATTTCGGTGGCTGCAGTGTTGTAACTACCCCCTCCATGCTTTGTTCCATTAGCTGGCTAGTTTCTAAATGAGGGAACTTCTCACTATCCGCGAGGTCCCAGTCTTCAAACTTCATAGTGGGTATGCAGCCCACAGCCGAACCTTCGAACAAAACTATCCATGGGGAGGAACAGGGTGTTGAGTGTGCTCTTAACGACATCCAAATATTTAGGTACCTTTATCCTCCCTTTCCACGGAGGGACATACTTAGGCAGCTTTGCCGTGGCGCGTACTGGCTGGATGTCTTCTTCCATCTCTTCCTCTGGTTCTATCTCTTCTACAAAGGTCTAAGGCTCCTCCTCATCATCATCACTCTCAATATTAATTGTTTTTCCCTTTTCTTCCATCGACAGTTTGCCAAACCGCGGATTTCGTGGAGACATACCCTTGCGCTAATCATCGCTTCTCTTTCTTCCTTATACAGTGTGCCTCCTGGGTTGTTTTTCCTAATAAGGTGCAGTTGCAGCCATGGTCGTATGGCCAAAAACTGCTGGCAACAATCTTCGGTGGTAGGGTTTCCCATATGTGGCCCCATACTATGGTCGACGCGTAATGCTTGTGAGATTTTGGTTTCCAGTTCTCTGATCTCCTCGTCCCTTAATATGCTTTTCTACTTTAGTTGTACCCAATCTTCTTCGAGTTCACGAAGCTCAATGTTCCCTCACTTAATGGCCCCTTGAATCTGCATATGTTCATCCTCGTGCAGCTGCATGATCTCTTCGCTCTGGTCCTTGCGTAATGTTGCAATTATGGGAGTGATTTTGGGAGGACTCTTTCCCAAAACCCTGGCCTTGACTTTGCTTATCGTCTTCGGAACCATTTATGCACCTGGGTTCCTGCACATGGCCCCATAGGCCCATCGAACCATTGGCATGTGCAGGTCCCAATCAGTTCATCCCGTCTAGTAAACTCTGTTCATGACTCCACATAGCTTTGTGAAGGCTCCGATGTGGAATTTTTGTGGCATGCATCGTGTTCCCTACATCGGGTTCTGATTTTCGATCATTAGTCTGGGGTATGCTTGCAAAACACATGTCTACACCCCTCAACACAGGTGAGTGCACAAACTACTTCATCTTGATTTCCCATCTCGTGTTCGACACTGGGGACTTCCACATCGTAAGCGCATCTGTCTTCTACATTCGCGCCAGTTCCCATAGTCTTCTAAGGTGTATGCCCCCATCATGCGGGTTTCGCGCGCAACACCCATTCTAATGCACCATATTGTTGTTGTTCTAGTATTTCACTTTCAAATTTATCTAAGGATTCATCCACTTTTGTCACCCCATCATCGGTTGGCAGTTCCCTTGCTTTGGTCATCACGTGCCGCAATGATCTAATCATCATGTTGCAATTCAACGTTGTTACTTTGTGTAACTGCTCTTGCCAATGTTCTATTTCTTCATCTGAATCTGAAGTACAAGAACTATCTTGCTCCCATGAGATTCTCCCATCTGCTGTCGGGTTTACCCGATTCTAGTCTTGCGTCATTATCTGGTAAATGCAATCCAGCTCATCGTTGTTGTCATTGTCGCACACTAGTTCAGTGTAGTGCACTCCTTCAACTGGATATAGCGGAACTACTACACGAAGAGACTTTTTCTCGAATATCATCTTTCGCTTCTTCAAGTTGATGACTCCATTCATACTAGTGGCCTAGACTATTCCTACCAATGTAGGATAAGGATTGTTGTCATCAACAATCTTTATCACTTCAAAGTCTGTCTTCGTGCTTGCACCTTCGATATTCACCATTACCCCTTGCAATCTCCCCATGGGTAAAATTTTCTGTTGGTTCATCATTCGTAATTGAATGGGGGACCATTGCAATGCGGGTCTGCCCATGCATTCCCACATCTACTTCGGTAACACATTCACGTCTGAAACTAGGTCTAGGATTACTTGACCCATCTCATATTCACTAATCTGTGCCGTCAATCTCATTTCCCTCTTGGTGTACAATGCATGCTTTCCCAGCTTCCGGACTACACGCGGTTACCCTAACCCTACCCACCTAATTATCAACTCCTGTAGTCCTTTAACTGCCTTATTATCACGCAGAAATTTCATGCATGTCTCTAAAAAGGTAGTTAGCATAGAAGGATCCATCCCTGTCTCTAGTTGATCCTTACTACTTGAAGTAGAGGCCTTCGTGAAGCTCTACTTAGCTTCCATAAATTTCCCCTTTGCGCGTTCCAAGTCAAACTCAGTTTCCTTTGTAGGAGCCTTGCGAACCCATGTATCTTCCTCAAGTTGCTTCCCCTTATCTTTCCCTGTGGTCGCACCGCTTCTGAGCACCATGTTCATGTTGGGGTCTTCTTCGCGTGGTTTAGACCTCATCATTTGGATATTTTGGGTTAGAGTAGGCTGTAGTACCCCTTTTTCGCGCATCTGTGCAATCAGTGTAGGACAACCTACTGCTTCATGATTGAATTGAGCACATTATGAATAAGATAGTCTCGTCGGATTGGTACAATCACAAGCGTACTGCCCTGGTCCTCCACAATTATAATAGATTAATCATCCACCACCTGTTCCTGGCCCCATTCCTCCTCGTCCTCGCCTCGCCCTTGAAATCTAGCATGCGCTATCCCCACGGCTGGGTCAAGGCCTCATGTTTCCATCTGCATTGTATATGCTGGGGTCTGCTTCATCATTAACTTGTAGCTGCGACAAGTGCACTCGTTATGGCCCACCGATCAACAAAAATTGCAAAATAGCCACTGGGGAGTCTGTGGATACTTCTGCAACAAATGATAGTTGTCCGTCATGTGCTTTCCTCCCACCTAACAGATTGCGCACCAGAGCATGGGTGCCGCACTTAGCCCTACCTGTGCCTCTGGTCTCAATGGCATTGATCCCCCTCCTTCCAAGTAGTTCGCAAATACTGGACATGATTCTTGTCGTGGCCCTAGCCTTTACATTTTATGCACCACACTTCTTCGCATGCTTATAGCTGGGGTGCCCTATCCTACTTCAAGCTCTACATTTCCAAGCATAGATTCTACAGTTGCACGTGGATCTATTGGACTCCCAATCCCAGATCCCGTATTGGTGTTTCATGCAACCTCATCGCCATTTCTAGTGCTTTGGCCTAGGTTGAAAGCTTCTGCTGTGACAGTGATGTCCTCAGGTGTGGTGTCAAAGACGCCAAAAACCATGTGTAGTGCTGCGCATCCGTTAGCGTCATATTAGCCTCACGTATCATACTCATCAGCCTCTGATCCAGATCCCAGGGGGTCTCACATGGAAGCATTGCGATCTCTTTAAATCTGATGATTGACTGTGTTTTTTATTTCGGCCGACTAAATTATCTATTTAGCGCATTCTAGATCTCCGTTATTCCTGCATTTGGGTGGTCATTTGAGTGCTTGATATACCATCTCAGCGTCCAATCCTGTAGTGTGCTCACCAATGTGGCCTTCTTAATGTTGTCATCCATTCCTTGTGCTTCCCACACTGCTCTTACCATGAATCAGAACTGGTTCGGATCCTCATTCCCTACTCCTCCCAATATGGGTAGCTTGATCGCGCTCGCCATGCTAAACTGAGGGGGTGGTGGAGGTGGGGTGGGTGAATACGGAAGTGAAGTAGGTGAAGCGAGTGAAGGCATAAGTGGAGGTGATAACTGTGGAATGCACTACCTTATCAAACTGACAACACTTCTTCAAAAAACCTGAGTGTGCTCTTCCTCGCTCTCTCACCAAGGTGAAATTAAAGCACTGTTTCCTAACCCTTTGATACCTTTGTAGGTCTTTCCGCTCTGCATCATTCCAATGATTAATGTATTCACATAACCCACTTTTCACATAACAACATCTTAATCTAGGTATTCAGGGGTTTGATGTATCTACCTGGTGGTCCCTTGAGAAAACGTCGTTCTACTTCACTATAGCTCATAGTTGTGTCTATCACGAACTCAGTGATAAACCCCCTATTATCCGGTCGAGCCAATGGTCCACAGACCGCATGATCTTATCTTCTGATGCCTCTAGTCTGCGCACCAATTCTGGAGTCCACAATATCGGTTGATCGAGCTTGTACCTTCCCTGGCTATCAGCTAACCTCGCAATCCAATCATACAGCTCTGAAGAGAAGGATGTGAAGAAGGTCTCGTGGATTTCCATATATATGTAGCGATACAGCCACCTCTTCTCAGATATCTACAAAGTTCTGCTTTCCTGTGTCATGATCTTGTGAAGCTTCTGATCCAACCAATCTCAATTTCCTTCTTCATAGGGTTCCAGTGTTCTGACATCAGACATCCCTTAGGTAGACCCCAATCTCGGCAATGGAACCATTTGTTGGCTTATTGGGGCCTGACCCAGGTTCAGAAGTGATTTAGCCAAACAAATCCCGAACTACTAGCCCTTTCGGCAATAGTCCATTGAGCGCAGACTGAGGTCTCACCCGAGGTAGTATGGAAGGGTGTTGGAACCATGTTTCCACACCCTAGGGATGTCTTGATGAGGTATGGGAAGTTTGCGACCCGATCTTGCGTGCTCGCGCTGCCCCGTGCAATTGTCTGCCCTTTGCATAGTTTTGGTACAGAGCGCGAAGAGGTGCTATCTAGATCCTTTACCCTTACTATGTTATTATTATAGATCTGACATAATTTTGTGGGGCCAGTAGTCTTAACAATCATTCACATTCATAACAAGTGTGCACAATCATAGAATGTAAAGAGGTGCATAAAAATATAACAGAAGCATAAACACATAGATCTACTAATAGATGCAATATATTTCAGAATAAACGTAGCTTTTATTAAAATTTTGTTCTGTTACAATCCAAACTGTGCCCTACACACTCAGCTGTAGGGGTCCGTGCACACAATTGCAGACTCTATCAGACCTCTACGCACTCAGCTATAGAGCCTCTCTCTACTACTACAACCCAAGACTCGGACTTACAGACAGAGCGAATATCGCACTCAAAACCCCATATCATTTAATATCAATACTAAAAACTCTCTTCTACCCTTAGAGCCTCGCTCTTTTTATACATTCCCATGGTCCGCGGACCATGGGTAGGCCGACACCTATATTAAATTACAATATTTTAGGGTGGACTACCCTAGATTCTTGCGCTCTGCACCCGCATTTTGCAAGGTCTTTACATTACATTGACCCAAAACTTCGGGCTACAAGTCCCAAAAATCTGTTATGGGGGGATCCGATACCCAACAATCCTAGATCATGAGACTCCTATGGTCTGTAATGCCCATTGGATATGGCTGGAACACTCCTTTGGTTCCACCTATAGCACAAACTAATCAATCACATGATTAAAATCATGTATATATTGTTTAAGAAAAGAGACATGGAAAACATCATGAATTCTAACTAATGGAGGCAAGGCCAACCTATATGCCATTGGTACAATACTCTCAAGAATCTCAAAAGGCCTGCAATACCATGGTTCCAACTTGGCACATGTCCCAATCCTTAGGGAAATCTTCTTGGGTTTAATTCTTAGATAGATGTGCTCCTCAAATTGGAACTCTTTATGCATCATATGCCGATCTACATAGTTTTTTTTTTCCTATCCCGTGACACCTTCAAATTCTATTTTATGATTTGAACTTGCTGCTCCATATACTTGAGCATACCATGCCTACATGTACCCTGTTAACTAGATCATGCCAAATAACAGAAGTGTTGCAACTCCTGCAATCAAATGCCTCAAATGGGCTCATCTTTTTGTTTCTTGGTATCCATTGTTGCATGCAACTTCCATAAGTGAAAGATATTCTTCCCACTTAGGCTAATGTATCACATACATCCTTAACATGTCCTCAAGGATTTTGTTAATCCTCTTTGTTTTCCCATATGTTTGTGGATGATAGGTCGTACTAAATGCCAATTTTGTTCCCAATCCTCAAAGAGTTCTTTCTGAAACTTGGAAGTGAACCTAACATCTCTGTCTAACAAAATCTTCTTGGCGATGCCATGTAGCCTCACAATATCCTTTATGAAGATTTGTGCTATGTCACCAGTGGACTTAAAAATGATCCAGGTGGCTCCAAAAATGCTCAGAATCCAGAAGTGTCTTTAGAAAAGATCAAAAATAAAAGTCATTGGATTGAAGTGGAAATAGGATCATATTGAAGATCTTGACGCAATATTTCTAATGGTGTGAATGACACCTCAATATGAGTTCGTATGTGGAAGTTATTGTAGAAATTTTGAATAATTTAACACATATTCAATGGAGATTATCCTGATCATGTACTATTGCGGAAAACATACACAAAACATAAGCTCCTCTACGTTGATCATCAATATAGCAGCATCAATAACAATAAAACATCAAGAGCATTCACACATTAACACAGTATGTATCCCGGGGAAAGCATCTCGCTAAAAACCCCAACTATCTGTATATTAATGATTGAGTCATGTAACATTACACAGCATAATACTTCTCACAAGTATCTCCACCTCTGTTACACACAATACAGCTCAGATCTGAATCAATCAATGGCTCAAATCTCCTTCGCTGCTTGCCTGCCTCCGCTGCTCAATACCTGCTAAAGAACTGATGATAATTTCAAGGCAACCACGTATTTACTTGGCAAAATCACGTGAGCACAAGCTACAATGTGGGCAAATACGTGGGCAAACTCATTGGCATACTCAATCCCTTGATTGTGCAAGATCTGATGCACAACTATAGTCACAACTGATAGCAATCTGATTCTCTAACACCTTTCCCTGCTGAACTGAACATGCACTGACATGCAACTGAGTTAACTGATGTATTCATTAGTTGTATTATGAGTTAATAACTTGTGAATTAATTAATAACTAATTCACCCAACTCATCTCTAGTCTATTCGCCATTTAGACTAAATACAACCAGTTTAACAAAGCTAAACTGAACACAACTCCATCAACTGCACCTCCAGTCCACTAAACTCAACTCACTTGAGTTCTAACTGAAGTCATGCATGCAAATATTCAACTAACCATAAGAACCACATATTTCCTTCATGCAATTGCATGTGCCACATCCATAGCTCGAACTGAAGTGCTCCAAGAGAATAAGATTAAGTTTATAGTCTAAATATTATTATGAGCTAATAATATTTGACTGTTCTATATTTAGACTGAGCAGTCACTCCGCTGTGGTCTAAAAATAGAATTCCATCTATTTTTTTTCAACTTGATCAATCATCCATAAATAGCAACCTGCAATCCATAGACATGATCCATATGTCTAAAAATAGACATAGTCTAAAAATAGACTTGCGCCAAAAATAGCCTGTGGGCCCACTTAGTGAAGGCGATTCTTTTCACTAAGCTCCATCATCTTGTTGCAATATCAACACTCCCTCTCGAAAAGATATGTATTATCAGCAACCCCTATCCTGCCTCGGTGGTACTCGAATTTTCTCCTGGTGAGAGCCTTCGTCAGAATATCAGCATCCCAATCCTCCGTTGGAATGTACGAAAGTAACATGATCCTCCGCTGCACACAATCTCTGATATGATGGTACCTGATGCCCTTGCTACCATATACTCGGCCTCTTAAGCTCCCTGCCCAATCTGCATCCATGAAGCCACATAGCTTCACCTCATCCAATCCATATCCCGATGTGCCTCTCTTGAGCCTGCACACATGCGACTCCACCAACTGTTGGTAACTAGTGGCATCCACTACCTCCGCTTAAGTAGCATCCTCCTTCCTCCAACCTCTAGGAAGGAACACAATCTTCACATCCAACGGATGAATGTGCCATCCCATCTGCACCTCTTTGTAGATCCATCTCGAATCTACCACTGATTTCCCTTTCGGTCTAGGAACAATCTCCCATGCACTGTTTCTGACAATAGAATACTCTTCCACCATGGCGTCTACCCATGCGGGATCCTCCACAGCTTCCACGAAATAGGATGGCTCAGTCACAACACACTTGCTCATAAGAGCCGTGTATCCAGTGTACCGATCAGGTGACTGTCTCTGCCTGTGTTGGGCTGTAGGTGGTCCTACAACTTTCTCTGCATCTTGAGCCAGTCGCTCAGCTTCTATCAAGCGCTTTTGCCCTCTGACGGTTGGCGCTGCATGAGTGGTCTCTTCCACTCCATGAACCTCGTCCTGTGGCTGATCCACATCCTGAAGCTCATCCTT